>JAVQJG010078308.1:0-13089 GCA_036024015.1 Craterocephalus amniculus | reverse complement strand
GGAATCCGCTCCGTGAGTCACGAACCAGAAGAAGAGCAAACTGGAGTCCTTTTCGGTCTCGCCGCTCTCTCCACCTTGAGAATGCCAGACCAATATTAATCTGCGTTTTGTCCCTTTCCTTGAAAAATAAAGTTGTTTCTTGGAGGTAATATTGGCTCTTCTTCGTCTTTGGTCGGATGCTTCCCACTTCTACCGCCGTGAGTCTCTACCATCTTGAGTCCTGGCGCTGCGCCGTAACTCCGCCCTGTGGCGGCTCTTTATAAAGACGGGGCGCATGTGCGTACATGGACGTACATGCACGCGCGGCCAGGCCGGCTAGTAAACACAGAGCTTGAGATCAACACACAGAGGCGCTGTGTGACGTCGCGCTATACTCCAGATGAAAATACACAACTGGTTCTTCACAAAGAGATTTTTTAATTCCTTCAGTGTAAAAACAATGAATTTCGCTTTTAGCTCCTTAAAAGCTGCTGAGAGCAACACTGTACAATATGGGTGTACATAAACTTTTTGCTGGTGCACACTAATGAGTGATAATGATACTAGTATGCTTCACTAATAATTTCAAATCTGTTTTTCAAGCTAAAACATGACATAATTAACCTTTCAGTTCTTCTAACAGACCTAAATGAAATTAATTCTGTTTTTTAAAAAAGTGATTAAATGTGAGTGGAAAATACTTTAGCTTAGAAAATTCTCTGCTATTGTTTTTGCAGAGGAGTCCAACAAGAAGCATCCTTTCCCTTGTCCCACGACCTATCGCACAGCCCTCACTCACTACCTGGACATCACCAACCCCCCTCGCACCAACGTCTTGTACGAGCTGGCACAGTACGCCTCTGACCCCAAAGAGCAGGAGACCATGCGCAAGATGGCTTCCTCCTCCCCTGAAGGAAAGGTCAGTGACGTGCGATAAAGGTTCAGAAGCAACTTTTAACCCCAAAGAAAATGTTTTTAGATTTTATGGTAATACAACCGCATTCGCCTTTTTCTTTAATTAGGTCTCCACAGCTTTGCAAAGTGTATTTATTTGTCTTTTCCTGCGTGCCTCTAGGCTCTCTACCAGAATTGGGTGCTTGACTCCTGCAGAAACATCCTGGCCATCCTGGAGGATATGCCCTCTCTGAAGCCTCCTATTGACCATTTGTGTGAGCTGTTGCCTCGTCTCCAGGCCCGCTACTATTCAATCGCTTCCTCCTCTAAAGTAATCACTTCTTTAAGCTGCAGAGAAAATTAATGCAAAGTCATACCTGAGTTCATCCCTTCTCAGATGGGGTTGAAAGGCTTAGCTTTAATGTTAGAAGTGAGCTGATGGGAGCTCTTCTGTGTTGAAGGTTCATCCTAACAGCATCCATATCTGTGCTGTGGTGGTGGAGTACAACACCAAGACAGGCCGCGTCAATAAAGGAGTGGCAACCAACTGGCTGAAGAATAAACTGGTCAACGGGCACAAGTCGACCGTTCCCATGTACATCCGCAAGTCTCAGTTCCGCCTGCCGTTTAAAGCAACCAACCCGGTGATCATGATCGGGCCCGGGACCGGAATCGCACCTTTCATGGGCTTCATCCAGGAGAGAGCTTGGCTCAAACAGCAAGGTGCTTACAGGCTTTGTTTCCCATGAGGTGCATGAGGTGGTGTTAACTCAACGACTTTCCTGCCCATCTAAGATAACAAAAAAACTTTAGCAAATAATATTATATTATTACTTTAAATAGCAAATATTGATAATACTTGAGTAATGATATTTAGTAAATGAAGGGAACTGATGCACAGGCACAAGCATTGGACAAGCATTGGACTGTTGTCTGGTTGTACAGTGGTGGGAATAAGGTTTTTGGACACCTTTAGAAATGTACACAATCACAAATATTTTCAGATTAAAGAATTTGAATGGCTTTTTTCAGGTTTTTTTGCGAATTTTTGCTGTGGCTGTAAAAGAACAAACTGCATTTGAAGACCTATGAGTGATTCTTAATGCACCATTTGGAACATATAATTTTTAACATGCATTTATTTTTTTTATTGTACTTTTATTATTCTGTATGCGTTCTATCTTTTTCTTATATTGTAAGATTGGGCTTTAGTACAATGTTAAGTGCTGAGAGAAAATGGACTGGAATGGATTAGATTATTTACCAAATGCATGGGGTTTCCAAAACTTTTTTCCACCACTGTATTATCATCTGCTTCGTTAATAACTTATCATTATCATTAGGAGGAAGGAATAATTATTCATTTGCATTGAAAGTCCTCGTTAGTATTTGCAGGATGAAGCATTCAGCAGCAAATAGGAGGTATTTGTATGAAACCAGAGCTTGTGGACATACTATCTCTGCATTTGTGGCTGGCAGAGCATTTTGCCTCTATAGTGCATCCAATAATTGACTGATTTTGCTGTTTGCTCTCTTTATAGGAAAAGAGGTCGGAGAGACGGTGTTGTATTTTGGCTGCAGACACAAGAATGAGGATTACATATACCAGGAGGAGCTGGAGGAAGCCGAGAAAGACCAAGTCTTAACACAGCTTAATGTTGCCTTCTCCAGAGATCAGGAGCAGAAGGTGAGACGCTCTCTATGCAGCGGGAGAAAGCTGAGAGCCCAGAGTGAAATTACCATGGTTTATCATTGAATTTTATAAACCTGGGTGTTTGGAGCTTTTTATCATATTTCTCATGAATTTCCCACACACGAACAATGTTTTCTGTTTCCATTCCTAAAAACAGGTGTACGTGCAACATCACCTGAAGAAAAATAAGGAGCACGTATGGAAGCTGATTCACTCGGACAATGCTCATATCTACATCTGCGGGTAATGACCTCATTAATCTTAAAGGAAAAATAAAATAATAATAAATATGTGGAATTTATCTTTGTGAGACTGTATAGAACATTTCTACAACACTGTTTATCAAATGGACAAATCTTGGCCTGGCTTGAGTTAATGTAAAATTGTTTTTGGCACTTTGGCACCTCCTAGTGGTGCTTTGAGTGTTGTGAACAATAGGAAGGAAACTACTTTGCTGTTTGTTTTGATTAAATGACAAATTGTTTATGATATAAACAAATACAATAATCTTAATTGGATTTATTTCATGTTTAGAGATGCAAGGAACATGGCTAAAGACGTGCAGACGGCTTTCTACGAGATCGCAGAAGAAGTGGGGGGCATGACGCGCACCCAGGCCACAGATTATGTCAAGAAACTGATGACCAAGGGACGCTACTCACAGGATGTGTGGAGCTGAAGAGCCTCAGACCCAACGTCTCTCTTCACTACTAAAGTTGTAGTTTTTAAGTTTCTCTTTGTACCGTTTGTCTTGTTCAGGACTGAATATATAAAACTGTTCAACTCTGGTTCAATCTGACCCTGGTTCGAGGGTTACAGGTAGTAGAGGATCATGAGGCAGACTCTACCTCAGCAGGTTTCCATCAATCCATTTAACAATTTAAATATGTATTTCCTACTTATATTTTCTTTATTATCTTTCTGGACCACCGGCATGTGTTTCCTCAAGTCCTCTCTTGGTTTGCGGCACAAGTTTGCAGAGACCATCAAGAGTCTGATCATGGTTGAAATGATGTAACCGGACGGTTGACTGCTTCTCTAAAAATTTGGGGTTATGAAATAAAAACCTGCTAGCTTGAAATTTCTCAAACCCATTTCAAATAAGAGCAACAAAAGCAGTAAGGGGCTGTCTTTTTCTTTGAGCTTTTATTTTGATCAGACACAGTTTTTACACACCGTGTGGGACGATGCATCGCATCATTTCAGTGGAGATATTGAGGGTATGAACACTCGGTGCAGCTTTGACACGAAAGGTTCTGATTTCGGTTACTCTCGGAGCAGACTTGGAAGTACTAAGAACTTGTACATTTTGTTTAAGCTTCAGTGATGACAATATTTGTGACAAACTGGTATCATAGGTACAAATGTTATCTTCACATTTTCACTAGGAAGTTTACCTTTTTATGTACATGTTGCTGTTCATTTTAATCAGTAACAATAATCTGAGAGGCATCAAGTGATGCAGATGAGATGATTGTATATGAAAATAAACGTGAGATCAGTTGCTTACTTTTCAACATTATGAAAAATCAGTCTCTTGTTTCCCTGTGGTATTTGTCAAGTGTTAAAAACCCTTTAAATACTATCATCCAAACCAGGTCTGACCTCCCAAGTGACTTTGCTTTTCATGCATCTGGCAGCACAGGAGTAGGAGTTTAACTGCTGATACAGCCATATCTCTTTTATTCTATGTATTATATGTTTTGTAGCACATGTACCATCATCGTAAAGGATCAGATGTGTGCGGGTTTTTCCTGCCACTTGTCGGTTCAGAGAACATGGGGGGGGGGATTGGGGTCCAGTCAACCGGTGGAAGTGCCGCATGTGCCTTTTTTAAAATTGCCTTATGTATGAAATTGGCATCAAAACCATGTTGGTTCACTGTCTTTACTTTTTTCTTTCATGCTTACAATTTAATAGAAATTAAATTCTTCTGAGACACTTTACCAAGCTCTGTCACTTTTTGCTGTCAAACTTTATAATGTAATTAATTTTACAAAGGCATGCATTTTTTTAATGAATAAAATTGGACTAATTTGTCAGGTTGATGTCTTTCTTGGAAATGTTTTCAGTCAGCTATGGTAACTAGTTAGAACATCCACTGAGGAAAACGATCATCTCATTTTGCCAGCAACTTTTACTATCTAAAATATTGATAAGTTGAGCTCTCATTAAGCTGCATTGTATTTTAATAAAGTACCAGCTGCTTCTTAATATTATACAAACTTAATAGTTGTGTGATTTAAAACTGTCATGCAATGTTGTGCTATTTGGTTAAAACTGATCGGCCTCAAACCTGCAGAAGGGCTGGACAGCTTAAACTTCTGTGGTTCTTAGAAGATGTACGTATATTTTTAAAATTTTACAAAGAAAGTATTCACTTTAAAATGTGTCGTGTTAGCCTAACGGACATGATGATGACTCAGGCTAATAATGGACCAATATAATTTTATCATAAATCCAAAGAGTGGTAAGAAAACACTGCAGTCTCACTTAGTTTCTGCTGAGTCTCTAATGGGTAGTCGCTAGCTTTACTCCTACAATACTTTTTTGTCCCACTGGTAACAATTACTATTTACTATTATTTACATATTTGAGGCAAAGATTTTGTGTTTAAAGCAGATTACACATATATTTGGAAAACTGTAACCTTTATGGCTTATGCTTCTGTGGAATGAGTAACACAGTTAAGCATGTGAGTGATGCTCCACAAAATGTGCCAAACTAATTTCAACATTCTTCATATAGCATTATAAAATCTGATTTTAAAAAATTGGCTTTCCTTCTTTCTTTTTTTTTTATCTTAATAGGGCTTCAAAATACTACTCCCAGTCTGCAGAGTAGCTATAAAGTGATTGATTTTAGAGGAACTGAATAGAGATAGCTGAGTAAAAGTATCACATAACAGAAAAGAAAAACAGGGCAGCTTGGTAATTACTATTTTCAAGACAAGAGGAAACAAAGATAACTTCCACAGTAAGTTCTGCATGTTGACATTAGCTGACTTCTTCAACAGAACATTAATCTAAGATGACAAAATCCAAATGGAAACAGCATATTAATTTCGTGCAGGATGGCTTCTAAAAATTATTTATGAAAATTGCAGAGATTACATTAACTTCATCCTTTTTTGTCTTGAATGTTTTAAAATATGTTGTAAATATCTTTAATAGCCTTTACTATTTCAACATAACTGGAGTTTTGTCTATTATTTACCCACACATGTATCCCTAAAAAGTAAGTGTTCCCCCATCTCATAGGATATCTAAATGAAATGTTGCAGAAGGTCAGACGCCCATTTGTATAATCATATATAAGAGTAAAAAACAAAAGCAAACAAACATCATGGAGAATTTCATTTCCAGTATAGTTTTGTGTGCAGTTTCATCAATACCAATATAGAGCGGTAGGTGGTGATAGTGTTGACGTGTTGCTTAGGAACAGGAGTTCTGGTGCGGCCTGCAGACAGAAGAAGAAGAACTCTCTGCTAAAGGGAAGTGCCGCAGCGTGCTTGGTGTAGTCCCGTGGCGCTGCGTAGACTCAACTAGCGCCTTTTATTAGTCATTCACAGGAAACAGTCTGCTTAAATTTTTTAACTAGCTATACAAATAATTACAATATGGCTACTGGTAAGTCGGGATGTTTGTTATATGTCTACTTAATTGTTTGGTTTTCGTTTGGACAATTAAAGCTACAGTGGCACTGCAGCTGTTAGCTAGAACCGCGAGGCCAGTAAAGGGGCGCCGTCTATTTCATGGATTAGGTCTCCAGTAATTTATTCATGAAAGTTATTTTTGTCTCTTGTTACTTTTCTTCTTATTATTTTTTGTCTCTTAAGAAGAATTTCTTGTAAGTGTTACAACGTGTTTAACATACTGAGATTTAGTTATAGACAAGCAAACGCAAGGGATTTAGCTAGCTAACACGTCTTTGTTTGTACCACTGCTATTGTTTTATCTTCTTGTGGGGGACGATTTATGCCGATACAAAGGTTTGTGATTATTTGTGAATTGATCACTATTCAAACTCAGTTTTTGGTTGTAACGTTAAACTTGAGAAGAAAGGGATAGCAAATTAGTTCGCTTTCAATACATAGTCTAAACCAGCGATGAATCAACCGCCATTTTCTCCGGATCCGTCTGGCGTTGGGCCTGTTGGCGTGTTCCTGGCCTACTTTACTGACCTACTTTGGCCCTCATCTTAACTGCATGGTCACCCACATCTGAAAAATGCTGTTTAACAAACATTTATTGCTTCTTCTGGATAACTCTTATGCTGATTCACTGCTTTTGTTTTTCTTTTAGATTCAGGCTACGGCCAACACGGTGGCCCACAAAGGTAAATCGCCGTCATTCAGAAATTTGTTCAGCTAGTTGATACACACAAATTATTTGAGCTGACGCCTATAAAATTCACTATTTTTATGTAGCTATTTTATCTGTAATGGGTTTTTAAAAGATTATTTTTGCATAATAATTTTAGCCTATTATGAAGTCCAGTTGCTAATACTGGAGCCAGTTGTCAGAAAATATCTAAGTTATGGAGCTACATTTTTGTTTTGTTTTTGCAGCTACGGATCATATGGAGCTCAGCCAGGTGGACAGGTCAGGCATTTTACAGAACAAACTTAAGTGGATACAGTTCAGCCGTTTGTTTATATTATTATATTACCTTTTGTAATTGATGTGTTTTGTGGTAGGGTTATGGACAAGGAGCTGCTGGCAGTGCTGGCGCTGGTGCCGGCCCTGGTGGTGCTGGTGCTGGTTCTTATGGGGGACAGACTTATCCTGGTTATGGACAGCAAGGTGGAGCGCCAGGTTTGCACTTTTTTCTTCTCAAACCTGAACATTAAAAAGACTGTAGAAAGCTACATGTAAAAGTACAGTTTGGATTTATTCTGTCAATTTTGGGCCCATCAGATTCAGACATGCATTATGTTATAAAATGAGGCTTGCATATGAAATGACGTGAATTTTTTTTTCTTTTGACAGAAAGCTATGGCCAGACTCAACAGAGCTACAGTAGTTATGGACAGGACTCATCTGGGTAAGTTTATATCACGTTGTTCTGTGACTTGTGGTGTCCTTGTGCCATTTTCTCCATCTGAAATTAAGATTATTTTCTGAAGGCTTGTGATTTTAAAGATTAAAATGTTCCCATGGTTTTCTCAAATTAAGGTATGGTGACAAATCATCCTATGGCCAACAAGGAGCTGCTTCTTATGGACAACAAAGTTCTTACGGTGGCCAGGGACAAGCAGACAGTTATGGCCAGGGAGGCAGTGCATATGCTGGTGCCCAGGGACAAGGAGGTGGTGGAGGCGGCGGCTATGGGAGATGGAGTGAAGGTAAATATAACTGGATATTTTTCTGTAAAAAGTCTTCATCCATACTGAGCCAGATGGGATTATTCAATCAGAATTGAACTTGACTTTCAATGTAGTGATTGTTTTTGGTATTTTTTTCTTGTGGAAAAAGGTGAAGGAGGTGGTCAGGGTGGAAGGTTTGGGCGTGACCAGGGAGACCGTTCAGAAGGAGGAGGCTTCAGAGGCCGTGGTGGCGGAGCCTATGATCGTGGCGGTTACGACCGCAGCGGTGGATATGACCGTGGTGGCTATGATCGTGGCGGAAGAGGAGGACCTCCTGGTATGGGGTAAGTTGCACAGTGCCACTGCCCCCAAGGTACCTCTGTATATTCGCATATAACAAAAAAACTTGTCACTTAGCACATAATCGCTTGACATCACAAACCATCCACGCAGGTGGATTTTCCACTCATCTGATTTCAGTTGCAGCAACCGACACTGGTAATTTAAACGTTTACTTTCTTTGAAAACTTGATTTATCGAGTGTTGTCATGGACCACAAATGTACCATTGCCCTAATTATCTCATGCTCCAGGTGCATGCACCTATCTGAATTTTGCCTTTATTCTTTTTTTTTTCCAGAAACTTAGATTCAGCAGCATTTCCTAAAGTGAAAACTAAAGTTGCTTTAATTATCAAAGATAAAATTTAGGTGAATTGTTTCATACAGCAAGGGTTGTGATCAGAAGGTCTTAATGGGAAGGAATACACACTGATCATTTCATATAGAGTGGCTTGAAATGCGCCAAGGACCCGGATCCGCAAGGTTACCACCCCAGGTATCTTAATGGTTTGGACCAGTCCTCAACACCGCCTATTTGCTACGAATTCTTTGTAGTATTCCTAGACTAGGAGGAGGCTGTTTTGAAAAGTGTTTTAATCAGTTTTTTGTAAGAGGTCATTGAAGCCATTTTTCCATTGCATGGTGAAACTCCAGTCCTACCTACTTCTTCAGTCCATTGCAGTCAGTATCCACTCAGTGTATCCAGGATGAATTGCTTATCATTCCACCATGGGAAGCTGCACCGATGCAAAACTTCCATGTTTGTCTGTCTAGTCTCTGCACTTCATGTGATAGGACGAGAAAGTTTGGCATCTTTTCAAGCCTATGATACATAGCTCAGCTCACAGAAGAGGATTTTAAGAAGATTTTCCCTGTCCATTTTTAACTGTAGTCAATAATTCAAGCACATACAAGGATGTACGATCCAAGCGTGTGGAAGGATGATCATGCTCTGTGTTATGCCGTCCATGTCCACAGGTTTGTAAAAGTGAGCAGGACACTGGGGGCAGCAGGGCATCAGAGCAGTTATTCCCATTAATAATAATCAATGGGCAAAAAATTTAGCTAATTACACCATGTAATGGAAAAATGGCTCTTTTTCTCTCCCTTTGGCTTCGCCAGGGAAAACTGGACTTAGTTTCAGGGGGAAATGTCTTAAAAATGACCTACATTAGGTTAAGCTCTAGAAAAATTAGATACAAGTTTCCTCCTCTCTAAGTACAATGTGAATGCATCAGATTTTTACGACTAGGTGAAGTTAGGAAGCGTGTTGCCGCAACTACTATACAGCTTGTAATTTCTGAAACCTCTGCTTATTTTGATGAGTATTTCAGTTTTTGAAGTTAAATGGCCCTTATTTGTATACTTTTGATCCCTGGAGGCAGCGAAGGTTTGAAGGGTAGAAACCCCACTACAACGATGCACATAGCCTTGGAGCCTTAGCTTTTTCACATTTCACAGGTTTCATTCAAGTGTTGTGTATTTGACAATGGCGAACATGTGTGCTGTGTTAACATGGATCTACATTTTATACTACAGGTGTTCAGAGTGAATGAACTAAAACTTGGACCTCAATTAAAGGATCTCATAAATGCACTCGGTGGAAGATTCCTCATTGGTCGCAACACCCCTTAACATCAATTTGGCTTCTCATTTGAAAATAAATTCAGCTGATTTTTCAGCTTTCAGTACCCAATCTGGCCATGTAAAAGGAAAAAAATCTAACCAAAAACACCAATTTCTTTGAATGGTGATCCATTGACATGTGATTGTCTTCACTCGTCTGCCTGATTATTCAGCCAGAGCTGCCTAGTCGTCTGTTCATTGCTCTTTAATGACAAAGACTAACGCATTCCTCGTGTGAGACATTTTCACCATAGTCGCACACCCTGGCAGGAGTGCATACTGGTGTGGATGTAGGGGAGCTTTGAGTTCTCAGTTGGGACAAAGGAAAAGCCATCATATCTCCAATTTTTCCTCTGCAGAGGTGGTGACCGTGGTGGCTACAAAAATTTCGGTGGTAAGTGACGAGCATCAGAACTGTGTCGGTGGGGGAGAAAAAGCTTGAGTTAGCAGAAAAAGAGGGTTTAAAGGAAAAAAAAAAGAAACTCAATGAATGCCACCATTTCCATGTCCAGAATCCCAAGGAACTCCACCTAATTCTATTCTCATAAATGACTTCATATATGGTAAAGAACTTGGAGCTTGAGATGTAAAATAATGGTATTGCTGCATGAAGACGAGGGATGATTGTAAATATCAAAGGTGTTCCCAGGACGAAGGAGACAAAACTTAAACTGGAGACATTTTGGTGGTTTTCATTTCTGGTGTAAGCTCAAAAGGAAAAACAGAACAATTCTGTTCTTGTTGCAAGGTATTGGTATGGGATGCTACGGTATGAGACACTCATCAGGAAGCTGTAAACATCGACTTTGTTAAATTTTATCATTATGCATTGATAGGGATGAAGTTAATTATTGTGTGAAACTCTCCAGGTGATTTATAAAACTCTTTCATTAAAGTCTTTTTCCTCCATCCTCTCCTCTTGTTTCATAGGTTCTCGAGACTACGACTCAAGGGATGAGCCAGGTGAGACTTTAAAGTGTTGACTAAATAAGGCTTCGTTCTGATCTATATTAAACTTTTGATGTGACTTCCACAGCTGGAGAGCAGGACAACTCTGACAACAACACCATTTTTGTACAAGGACTCGGAGAAGATGCCACAGTTGAGGAAGTCGGGGACTTCTTCAAACAAATTGGCATCATTAAGGTACAGAATGGGCTGATTGCCTAATCATTATCTTTAGATACTCGTTAAAGCAGTAGACTTACTCGTTAAAGTCGATTTTAATAGCAGAAACCAATCCGTTTGTTACATGCAATTTTCATTTTCGCTTTAAATTTTAGTTGTCAGTTTTTATTTACTTTTTTTTTTCCTTTTCGCCGTTTGTTGTAAAAAGCAGACATAATGCCTGCCTTCCCATTCATTGCATTTTTTTTTAGTGTGGTAGAAGTATTGGCACTCTATCTTCAAGTACTCAGATTCAAGTATCTGTTTGGAAAACGGCGGTATTGTTGCATCCATAGTTATCTTTCTTTCATTGCAATTACTTTACTTTTTTTTCTTTTTGGTGCTTTTAGGTGAATAAGAAAACTGGTCAGCCGATGATCAACATCTACTCAGACAAAGCCACCGGTCGGCCAAAAGGAGAGGCTACAGTTTCGTTTGACGACCCTCCGTCAGCTAAGGCTGCTATTGACTGGTTTGATGGTGCGAACGCTTCATCAATAACAAAGGAAAAGAACATTCAGCATTATGTTCCTCACTTACTCCCAGTCTGATTTCAGGAAAGGATTTCAACGGCAAACCCATCAAAGTATCATTTGCTACTCGCAGAGCTGAGTTCACACAGAGAGGAGGCGGGGGCAGAGGAGGGCGAGGAGGTGCGTATAGATGAAGCAGACACTGAGCTGTACTGGTTTTAAATGTAAGCTACTGGGGTTGTTGATTAGATGCATCTGTGTGTGAAGGCTTTAGAGGTCGGGGTGGAGGACCCAACTTCGACATTAAGGGAGGAGACTGGCCTTGTCCCAACAGGTTGGTTTTAACCACTTCTACAACTGAAAGGATGATCTATATAAACCGTCTGATGCTCCTTCACATAACTGACCCTCTAACCTTTCTGCCCTCAGCTCCTGCGGTAATATGAATTTTGCACGACGACAAGAGTGTAACAAGTGTGGCACGCCCAAACCAGGAAATGGAGGAGGATTTGGAGGTGGAGGTCAGTATTTACATTTTAATTCCCCTCAAAGACCCGATTTTGCTTTTGAACACCACCGGCTAGATGTTCGGTTCAAACACTGACCATCCCTTTCTTCTTTGTGTTCAGATCGTGGAGGCAGAGGAGGTTTTGGTGGCGACAGAGGTGGCGGATTCAGAGGCCGCGGAGGTTTCCGTGGTGGAGATCGTGGTGGCTACGGCGGCGGCGGTGGTGGTGGAGGAGGATTTGGAGGAGGCTACAAAATGGGAGGAAGGTTAGTTTGAGAAGCTTGGATGGACCATGAGATGTTGTTGTGCTGGATGACCAGAAGAGGGTGTAGTGCGACTAAGAATAACCAAATGAGAGCTCTGTTAAGTTACAGTTCGGTCAAAGAGTGTGTGTGTGTATGGTGAGGAACGATATTGAGTAAATTATTTTGTTTTTTATCTTTAAGCTCTCCATTCTCCATCAAAACTTTTAAATGAAAAGACATGTCTGTATTATCAGAGGTTTAGTATTCAGCAGAGGATTACAGATAAGAGTGTAGATTATTCTCATTTCTTGTGTATGACCTTATTAAAAGATTAATCTAAATTTATTCCTAGCTTTTTCAGGAACTATATGATCGTGCTGTTAAAACTCTCAGAGAATTGGGACAGTGATGGAACTCCAGTTTTAGTGAAAAAGTGTTATTGGTGTACAGATTTTAACATTCAGTGTGAGACGTTCACGGGTCGTTTGTCAGATAACTGCTGTCGTAATGGCAAAGGTGGTTGTTTTAGATCCAGCTGCCAAATCATGTTTGTCCTTTTCTCCCACCAGAGACGACCGCCGGGATGACAGAAGAGGACGGCCATACTAAACGTCGAGCAGAGGGGAACCATTCCAGCCCTTAATTTTGCTGGGGAGGGGGTGGGGGGGTGGGTTGGGAAAGGAAACAATGGGCGGGGGCAGAAGTGATATTCGGATTTGTCTGTTTTTGTAGCTTGTTCATCCTAAGTAGTGCTGTTTATCTGTGCGAGGGATGTGTTGAGCTAATGTGAAGGGGCTGATTGGCACTATTAGCATGTAGTCAGATATTTTTTTTTTTTTTTTTTTTGTATTTTTAT
>JAVQJG010078295.1:0-21911 GCA_036024015.1 Craterocephalus amniculus | reverse complement strand
TAAATATTCCGCCATGTAGCACAAGAATAGCTGTTATCCTACAACAATAGCAGATCTATTGTTGGTGAAATTAATGAGTTTCACGGCAGATAATATCTAATTTAGGGGCTTCGATTTTTGGACCTGTCCACCTCTATGGCATGAAAGAAAGCGCCGTTGGATGGATTTAAATTAAACGGCTCCGAGCTCCACAAAAATTGAATGGTTGAGTCCATGACCATATTTAATCCTAGAAATAAGGCCCAGAAAAAAATACTTTTCCTTTAAAGGTATTTTGGCTACTGATGGCCACTGTTCATTCACAACTGTTCTTGGCATTTGAGGTCACTTCAGTGCCCATATTTGCCACAAGATGTCACTAGTTCTTACAAGCTGAACCTTTAAAAGTATCTACAACATGTGACAGTGCTATAAAACTTTCAAGATGATACATGGGATTGAAAGGAAAATCTTCCCCAGCTGAGACATGAAATATGACTTTATGGCATATGGTTGATGGTGCTGTTGCTCCCTGAAACATGAAAACATCCAGTTGATCGATTCGAGGGAACACACTTCCCATGTGTCATTCTTTATTATGCGAGATTGCAGCACGGGGAGTATTGACCAAAACCGACTGGTGAACATTTCTACATGAACTGTGCCTTTCACCTGAGTGGTTTTAATACCTTTTATAAAGAGCTCATATTGATTCTATGAATACATATATGAATCTGCAAATATTGTTTTTAGGGCGGCTGTGGCTCAGTGGATAGAGCCGTCGCCTACTAAAAAAGGAGGTTGGCAGTTAGATTCCACTCTGGTACATGTCAAAGTGTCCTTGGGCAAGACACTGAACCCTACCTTGCCTCCCGATGTGCCTATCGGGTGTATGAATGTGTGTGAATGGTAGTTCCTTGCGCCCAGTATGATTCAATATAGGTGCTGTGTGAGTATGGGTATGAATGGGTGAATGAGATATGTCATGTAAAGCGCTTTGAGTGGTCTGTGACTAGAAAAGCGCTATACAAGTACAGTACATTTACCATTTAGCAATCTCTGAAAAAACATTTTTAGATTCATATAATAAAAAAAAAATCATGTTGCATTTTCGATAAGAAATATTAAAATGTGAACAAACTCATTAGAATATGTAGGGAAAGAAAGGGTGCCATGCTCACTGGATCACAAGAGTTTTATATTTCTAAGTAAAATAACAGGTGCTCTTCAAACTCGTGGCCGAAAATCTGTATGAAAAAGAATAAGAATAAAAGAAAAAGAATGACGCGTGGAGATAATAAATTTTTTGCAATTTCAGAGTGCCTCAACTCATCTTTATTCTTTTTCATTAGAATATGTGTTGCAAAGTTTGTCGTCGATCTACTGGATGCACAGAGGATGATAAAGAAGAACTCCCATAATCCTCTGATTCACATAATGCAACAGACCAATGTAAGATGATTCATAATGATTATATATTCACTCATGGGGCATCAGACTTTCTTCTCTTTTGCATATCATAAGCACCAAAGTTTTAATTCAAGCTTAGTGATGTCTCACAAACACATGGATGTTTTTGAGGAATGTAAATAGAATATATGAAACAGTAGTATTGATTAGAAACCAAACATGCAGCCTCAGGAACGTTCAAAGTACACCGCTGTGATAACAGCTAATCAATACTATGTTTGCTATGGCTGAACAGAGGGGATTCAAAGTTCCCATTCATGTATGATTTATAATATTTCATGTTTAGAGCTACACCCACAGATTTAAAAGGCATACTCTGACATTTTAAAGATGCCCATGTATACACAACAGTACTGTGCTGTTCCACAGCAGCTATAAGACGTATTTATTTGCTCCCTTTTAAAACCACAGGGAAGCTGTTTTTAATTTATGTTACTTAAAGCTTTATAAAATTTTGTTAGATTAATGTGTGGTAAAATTTCAATTTACAAGGTAAGGATAGAATAAGACACGGTAGATTTAAGTGGAAGAAAGGGGCCAGATCCTAAAACAGAGGTCGGATTAAATTATATAATGTAACAGTTTCTGTGACGCTTGCTGCAGATTAAAAAAAACAAAAAACACAGCTCAGACATATATCAGGACTATGATAGAAGAGTGGAGGATATATAGGAAGGAAGTGCTCAGTACAGGACACAATACAGATGATATAGTGTATATATTTGTGCATATTTCCTAACAGGTGTATGCATGTGGTAGATCTATGAAGATAAAAAGACATCCCCTTAGGATCAGAGCTTGTGTGGTTGCATCAATGCACGCGGTCAGTCATAAATAAAGCACATCGAGGGTTTTTATGATGGCCTCCATCAATAAGTTCAGAGTAATAAAATGAGCGTTTGCAGTTTGCAAAGTAACCATGGCAGCCTGGTCTCATGGCAGCCGAACAGTGCAACCTCCCACTGCTGCATGCAAATCCTTTGTTACTGTCGTGTTTTCATGTTCTTCTAAGGGAACATCATCCTGAATGTTCATCTCAGCTTCACAGGCAACTAATATCATTTTAGTTTGCAAAGTATTTATGAATGCATGAAAATAACCGTCACAAATATTATTCCTTAGTACATAAAACTAAAAAACTTTGAAACCATTTTTTTAAACTTAATTTTCAGAAAAACAGCATTAACAGTTTATAGGAAAAACACAGTTGGTTACTTATACATTCATAGAGACATACTGCCTTGGTATGGTCATAAACACAATCCATTTTTCCCAGTATTGCAAATACTTATCCATCTGTAGACATAACAAAAAGGTCATCCTAAACATGTCTCCATGTAAATATTGATCATAGCATCCGTATCTGTTGGAGGTATGGCCTGTAACCATTTTTGGCAACTAATTCATTTTCTTACGGGCCACTAATATAATTTAAAAAACATATTTTTCTCTCGAGATGCAATTATTTACTAAACAGTCTGAAGAAAAATACCAGCAAATTTCATCAATAAAAAGATTCTTGATTACCTGCATAATGTCTTGTCGGTATGACAGAATAGTTGGGCCGAAATCTCTCAGACGAGAACTAGGGGAAGATGACAACACAGAACATATATTACTATTCTTCTGTGATGACAGTCACAGATTCTTCCCACTTTAATCTGTATCTAATCTAATCTATCAATTATTTCTTAGTAGATCAAACACAGGAGCACAGTATTGAAATACGTTTCTTATTGTGCTTATTTTCATACATGCCAATTAATATGCCACTGAAGGTCTTCAGTCATTTTTAAAAAATAATTTCTTTGCTATTTTTTGGACATGTTGCTCCACATTGAAGTTGTATTTTGAAGCGTATTGTTAAAAACGATGGAACAGTACTTCGGCATTCATGTTTGACATGAAAATGAGACAAAAGGGAAACGTTTTTTATTTAATGCAGAGATTTTCAGCTCCAGTCGGAGGACTGCAGTCCCTCAGAGTTGTCATTTACAGGTAAAGGTTGGAAAACAGAAAAAGAAACCTTCAAAATAGAAGTTTAGCAAAAATAATTTATGCACAGATTTGAGCCACTAGATTATCCACTCGCCCCAGATCATACAGTAGTAATTGTAATATAGTAATAGTAATATTTCTGGTTATCTATGAGGAATATGTTAAGAAAGCACTAAATAAAGAATCTCAAACATCTTTTATGTGTAGTTTCTCATGTGCAAACCTCAATTACACAAGGGCAGAGTGATGCACCTTGCACCATGATTGTATTCTCAGTTTCTCACTGATTTCCTGCACTTTTTCCCAGACAAAGATATCGGTTCAGATCAAAGTAAAGCATGGGAAAAATACATAAGTTGTCTTTTTTTAAACCATTCTGCCACATTCAGCTCTGTTACAAGAAAACCTTTCATTAAATACTATAAAACATCTTTGCAAAAGTTATTTAATTAAAATATGTATTCTAAGCTCCCTTATTCGCCATGCCTGCCAAGCTTAATATATTTCTATCTTTTTGTCTATTTTGTGTTTATTCTGTTGGTAGAACACATTTATGCATGTCAGATTTTTTTTTATAACAAAAACAAAACTTCCAACAAGGAGGATCCAGTAAAGAGTCACATGTGCTCAAACCTCTCACATTTGCTCAGCATTTTGTAGATTTTTCTTTTCTGGAGGAGCCTTTAGATGAATTTGAAATGGAGGATGAATAGTAAAGAAACAATAAAGAGCCTCTCGCTGCAGTGTAATGGGCTTCTCGAATCCAAACGAACAACTCTAGCTGCCCTTTGATTATTTGTTTTGGTACTGGGAACACAAGAGCTCTTGACAGATGCAACAGATAAATTATTCATTCTCACAGATGAACAGCTCATTGTGTTCTTCATTGTCAAAAGACATTAAAATATAAAATACTTGCTGCTGTCACCCATCGTCCTTGCTGTTACTCATTTTATGATTTATTCAAACCTGGCCTGACATGGCTTTCTTTTACAATTCATTAAAAGTTTTTTTTTTTATTATAAATAATTTTCTAGATTTATAACATTAACTTTCTACAAATAAATTTTTTTTAGGTTAAATAATATACCAAAATGATAAATAAACTTAAATATACTGTTATAGATGCGTTCATCTCACTGTTGCAGACATGATTATAACAACATGTAATGAAAACTCTTCTCTTTAGTAACTTATTTTGACCATAAGGGCACATTTGTGATGCTTTGTAACCAGAAATTGACTTGAAAAGATCAGACGGATAGCTTTATTAAAGCCCAACATCCAACATTAATTATAGTAACCAAGAGTAAGTGATGCAAAAAATACAGACAGGATTTATCCAAAAAAGGCACAAATCAAACCACCAGCACACATTTCCAAACATACAGAATGAAGCCTGATAGGCCACAGGTTGGGAGGATAATGGAACAAATGCCCAATAATTTAGGTTTGATAGGTTACTATTAATTGAAACCATACATGACAACGATGACAGTTAAATATTCTCACTTTTAACATTTAAAAAAAGGGAGAAAACTTCAAAGTAAACAGAGAAATTAAAAATCTGTGTATATATTTGTGTGCACATATTGGAAGTCCTTTATATTGCCAAAGGTTCAGAGCAAAATGAACAGTATTGACAGGTCTGCTCAGTAATGGGGCGAAAACAATAGCAGAAAAATGACTGTAAAAGGTCCTTGATTGCCACTTTGGGCCTGTTATGAATTGTTGTCCTTCCCTGGAATATAGAGTGAGCTGCTCTCAGAAATAACCTTCCCTGTTTTTTGAAGCATACTGAATAAATCTGTGATGTGACATGTTTGTGTGAAGAAGTGCCATCGCAAAGCAGAGCGCGTTGTCGAACAACAAGACAAACTACTTAAACCTGTCAGTATTTGTCACTTTGTTGCTTTTAAATAAATCCAATCTCTGAAGGAAGTGGCTCGCATTAAAATTAAGTCTTAAATTAATCTTTGTCACATTTTCCAGGAAGGAACTGATGATGTCAGATAAAATGTCTTTCAGAAATTATGCAAATGTCCCAACATTTTAACTATTTCAAGATAGTGATTGATAATAAAAAATTGAGTATGAAATAAATTTACAGAAAATAGCTTTGTTTTATTAATCCTGCACGTTAATAAAACAGGACATGTATTTAAAATCTGTATTTAATTGATCCATGTTGATGTCTCAGAGCTCCAAACATATGTATGTGGGTGCAAGAGAGACATGCTTTGTTCTTCTTTTTCCTTTTCCCCTTCTTCTTTAATGGCATTTTTCCATATAGTCACACTAAAAGGTTGTTCCAAGTTGTGTAGGAGGATAATCAAATAAAAAATGTACAGAATTAGGTGTCCTTATAATGATCCATTTGGTGCTGAGAGACATACTTTATGTTTTATCTGCAGTTTCACCCAATTCTAATCTACATTTGTTAAAAGAAACACTGAGAAAATATTGTCAATCTATTTTTAGTAAACACAGAACGGAGCCAACAGGGAGATTTTAGAGTGTTTACATTGTTATGTTATTAATTAGCGCTTTCATGGCTGCTACCTTCTACCTGGTTCTGGACTCAAAATCTATCGATAGAAACTTCCACGCTCTGGTTTCTGTTTAGTACATAAAAGTCATTGTGTGAAAAAATAAATATGGAGAGCTTTATGGACATAAAGTTTAAAAGCTGAAACAGTGAAAGGTCACTATTTGTGTTTATGCCTTCAGCCTGGTTGCTATTTAGACCAGAGGTGTTAAACATACGGCCCGTGGGCCAAAACTGGTCCACCAGATGGTCTAATCTGCATGGCCTGCAAGATGAACTTGGTAAATGTGTAAAATGACATAAAGACATTACTGTAAAGTAATTATTCAATGTAAGTGGTTGTTTTTTTTAAAATGATTAAATAAAAAACATGTACAAGGCAGGGGGATCATTTGTTTATCTCTGTATACTATTTCTGTCTTACTTTACTTTGTGTTAAGAGGTGAGTCAGTCAGGTGGTCATGGTTACGACAAACACATGGAAATGCACACATATGGACACTAATCTAATCGTAATGTAATCTGTAAGTTATAATGTACATGAGTAAAAAAGTGAAAACATAAACACAATACATAGCAAGATATAATATACTTGGAATAAAATCATGTTTATGCATGAAGTTAAAAAGTGTAAGAAATACTGTATTTTGAAGATTTGTAAAACTTGATGTACACAACCCCCTTTACGCTAACGAGCTAGAGGTTTGTAACACAAACACATATGTAAGTAATGAAAGTGTCAAACGCTATAAGTGAGGCAAAATTGGTTGAAACTGTATTTTCTCCAGAAATTTGCTGGTGTTCACAATGTTTTCTAAAAAGATAATTCATTCAATATAAACATCTATGCTCTAAAACAAGAGTGGTAAAATGTAGTTTTCATTATAAGTCATCATGGTGTTATATTACTGGTCTGGGCCACTGGAGATGAAACTGCTGAGTGTGGCCCCTGTAATAAAATGAGTTTGATTCACACTGATTCACAATGTGGTTTATTATTTTAAAATGTACTTCAGGAGGTCTAGATTTTTTTTTTAAAACCACACATGTTTGGTGTTAGCTAGATTTAAATATTCTGTATTTACCATCTTCTGGGTTGTCGTATAAAACTGATTAGTCTGTTCTGAAATTTTATAAAGTTTATATTTAAGTTTTCTCCAGGTTTCTCAGCAAAATATGACTTGTTTTGGACCACAAAACCCCCCAAAACTTTCCATCTGTAATATATTCAGAGAATCTAAACTAGCATCGCTCTTAGATCCAAAAAATCAGTCCAGACCAGAGTCCAGCAATCAGCATTTAACAAAAGGAACTTTTAAATCCAGGTTAAAAAACAGTTTTAAAAAAATCTCTATCCATGCTTTTAATAATTTTAATGATTTTCTTGTGAAATGTATTTGTTGCTGCCTTTTACCACTCTTTAAAGCTTTCTTTGCACCATGTGTAATGCTTTTAATATTTTATGTAAAGCACTTAGAATCATCTTATACAGGAAATGGGCTATAATAATAACTTTCCTTGCCCTGTCATAAAACAAAGTAACTTAAAGAGCATATCAAAAGTTTAAAAACAGAATTACTATATTAAGATATTTTCAGCTGCATCTTGCAATCCATAAGAGTGATGATTCGACTTCATAACTGGAAGACACAAGGCAGAAAACCTATCCTTTCAGTCATATTTGACTGATTAAAGGAATCTTTTTAGATCTGTTTATTCAAAGCACAGTTACCTTATGAGCAGCCTCTGTCCTCTCTAGAGTTGGGCAAAGCCAGCCAGCTGTCAGTCTGAGGAAGCAGGAACAAATTCTGATGGACAAGTTGAGCTGACAGCCAGCCCGAATAAGGCCACAAAGAGTACATTTCTGCAATTCGAAACAACTATAGCCTCAAAAATGTCACCATGGTCTGAACAGCGACTTTTATTGTGGGTTTTTAGAGTTAACTCAGTCATTACATTTCTCTCAATGCCACTGCTGCCATGCATCATCACAAAGTGGCTCTGCATGAAACTGCAACTGGCAATTAAGCCTGTCTGATCCCCAAACCAGTAACAGCGGTTAGAAAAGAGATTATGGCATGTTTTTTTTTCTGAGGACACAATAGGACATGAGCCACAATGTAGAGAAGAACAATTGACACATCACAGATTTATAGAATAAGTGGATGACTGGCTGAACCACATATCGTTTTGGGTGGAAAAAAAAAAAGCTTGTTAAACTGCAGCTGTTCCTCCTCAGAAATTGACGTGCAAGAAGTAGTTCAACCCTGGAAATATCAAACCAGCATTAAGGAATCAGTTAAGAGGCGACCGCAGTGGTCAGAGTGGTCAGAATGGTGAGTTCTGCGAAATCAGCTCAACCCCAAATGGCACCTTTGTACTTTCACACGTAGACAGCTGCACTGCCAGGGTGCATCCGTCTTAGCTTGAAATGCCATTGATAAGGCCGAGAGACACTTACTTTTCTATTTATACTTCATTACCTGTTTGAAATTTCAGATTAGTAAAGAATCTTATATTTTATAGTGTAGGTGAAAACACTAGACATTGCAAACTTTATTATGTGTTCAATTATTTCACTTTAACACATTTTACCATCTTCTTTGTAAGAAGAGGTCGTATTAAATTACATGTCATATGTGTGATTTCAGTTTCCAGTAAAGGAAATTTTGTTTCTCTTGTCTGTTTAGACCACTGAAAACCATCTCAGGCAGGTTTAAATTACTTATTTTCCCAGGGTAGCTTAATCAAAGGAAAACTCCTTATGGAGACTAACATCGGATTAAATGAAAACTACTTAATTAATTCCAGAGGGAAGTTGCAAAAAAATCTAATTTTGGTCGACATTATTAAGCCAGTCACATTTCTGTGTGGTGTGGAGGAAAACGGTATCTCTGAAAATAAAAAAGCTTGCCAAAGCATAGATATCCTAAGCAGGATCAATGTAAAGTCAATAGAAATACATTTGTAATCAGCTCAGAAATACACAAAATTTCAATTTCATTAAATGAAAAAAGAGAGCTGGATTCTTTACTTGGGTGACCTATAACGCCATCGTTCTCTTGTTTTGTTTTTCTTTTGTATAGTTTGTCTATAATTTGCATATTCTATATATCTCAGTATGTAGGTGGATTTATTTTTTGTTTGTTAATTTTTATGAATATAACTGTAAATATGTTTGTAGAATTGGCTGCTTGCTTGTGGAGAAGGGGTGTGACTAGATGCGTTAAAGCTCTTCCCACTCCTTTTGAGCATGTTTCCAAAATAACTGCTGTATAATTAGTGCTCAACATGTTCAAATGAATAAGATAAAAGAAAAACTATGACAGATATACATTTACCTATTAAACTGTTAAATGTTTGGAAACTGTTATGAATAATAAAAAATGTATGATTAACAAAAGATGCTGTTTTCATCTTTAGTGGTTTTGTTCAACAAAATCTAAATCCTTTTATACAATAATATTAATTTTGTGAGGTTAAAGAATTATATTCATTCTTAATTAGACTATTTAGGATAAATAACAAAAACAGCATATACATAACTTGTCAAACAGTAAATAAAAGGATTTTGTTGCAGTTGTCTTTATTGTCATATTTAAATTTTATCGATTATTCATTATCATTGAAATGAGGAGAAAATTGAGTGTTTGAGGTAATGTCATGCTGTTGAGAAGTGCGGCACGAGCAGTTCAGCATGAGTGCATGGAAAGCACAAGTGCTCTCAAGAGGTATGCATAATGTAATAAAGGGCTTGTTGCACAAAACTGGCTCTTCACATGAAGAGTTAGCAAAACGTCTGAATGTTGTCCAAAGCACAAACAGAGAATTTGACAAAAAAGCATCAGCAGACCATGCATTATATAAAATGTCATCAGCACCACACATTCTTACTTCATGGTTTAATGTGTGCCAAGATGATGATCAAAAAATAACTTCAAATGCATTTAAAAAATGTTTCCTTGTTTCTTTTTTAAACCAAAACTTCTCTGACCTTCAATTCTGTGCTTTCGACTTGTTTTCATTATAAACATTCATTGCGCACATTTCTGAAACCATCGTTGCCCTGCAGCATCCCAAGGCTGAAAAGCCACACGATGTATCCCACCAGGTGCATGACATTACTGCTGTATTTAGCTTTACATCACCATGTCACTTGGTGGAGCTGGATTTCACAACATTGGCTGTGTTGGAGGGACACCATGGCTGATTCAGGAAAGAAATGCAAGAGCAAGGAAAAGAGAGAGAAAGAAACCACAGAGGGAGAGATAAGACAAGAATCAACATCAGACTGACTTTTACTGGTTGGAGAGAGCTCAGAGAATAGACAGGATGTAAGTAGGCTGGCAAAGTTTAAGATTGTGTCAAAGTTCAGCTTTGCATTGACACACATTATAATGCTACAGCTAAACAGTTCTAAAAACACCAAAGTTTAGCCTATTGTGCACCAAATCACCAATATTGCTACAACATTAATGCAAAAGTACCACATTTACAGCTCCACACATGAAGTACCACACACATTTATCAAGAGAAATAGTTACATTTCCAGCAAGAACTGTATAAGAAGGAAAATAATACGTGTATATACACACAAGTTCATCTGCACAGTTTGTCTCGATGCATCTAACAAACTCAACAACACTTTCATTTAGAAATACTGAGTGTACTTGTGTCATCATCTGTTATATTAACCCTGCTAGCGGTTTGGGCGCTGACTTCTTCCTGCTCAGTGACCGGCTCATTGCTCCCATGGGAGGAATTTTTCATCACGCTATAATACACCGGCACGCTGTACTCGGCCTCCCTTTGTCGCCAGCTGCACTTGCAGAGCTTTTTGAACGCAACCCTGAACTTCTGAGACATGAGGTTATAAATGATGGGGTTGATGGCGCTGTTGGTGTAGATGCACATCCGGCAGAAGAGGAGGAACCAGGTGTTGTGGTACGGAGGGTCAATGAAGGAGTTGACCACCACGAGTGTCCGGTAAGGCATCCACAGCAAGGCAAATAGGACAACCACCACAGCCAGCATCTTTGTTATCTGTTGCAACAGAGAAAGAGATTATAAGTGTAGACCAAGCAAAGGAGCTTCAACTATTTTACACTAAATTGACCACTTTTAGGGGTCATTAATGAAAATTCTATCTCTAAGGCTGTCCCAAAGGACGTCCAAAGGTTAAAGCCAATGTCAGTTTTCAGATGTGTTTATAATACTAAGGGGAAGTTCACAAACTGCATGTCTTTTTTGTAAATGGGGTTTAAACTAGAAAGCGTTAAAAAGTCTATAATATAGCTGCATAACTGAATCAGTGTTTGGTATTTGCCCATCTAGTTTTAAACACAAGGTAAATCTTAGTATCAGCTTGTACTTGCTTTTGAACCAATATAAAAAAAAGATAAAACCTGATTAACTAAATCATTAAAGTCTTTGCACAATCTCCGTGCATAGAGCTGCAGAGCGGAGGGACTGGAGTACCAAATGTTCTTTGGTTGGGAATATAGTGATGAAGTAAACAACAGGCTGATAGAAAAGTGTATTGTGAAGAGTAATTTTTGTACGTCGGGTTTACTCAAGCCACAGTGAGATTTTTATGGTTTGGCTTGTTTTAGATGAAAACATTTGCTTTTTTTGGCCACCTTGTGGTTAGCTTTTAGCTTTAGCTTGCTAATTAGGAAAACTTTCGGATCTCCGGTAATCTGACTACTTTCTTCTGCAACTGCTCACAGGTGCTTCATGCAACACTTACTTAATTTATTAAAAAAAAAATCTAAATCTAAATGTTGAATTCAACCCAAACAGATTCCTTGTCATTGCAAAGGACTAGCAAACTTTGTAGCTGTAGTCTGCTTCTAGCTTATTAGATGCTGGGATAGATTCCTGACCCACCTGCATGTATAGAAAATGGATGGATAGATGTAAAGATGGCTGGATTGCTTGTATTAGATGGAAAAAATGGTTCCTTTAGTGGCTACCTAGTGATAAGCTTTGAGCTTTAGCTTGCACGACAGTTGATCATGTGCTCTGGCTTCTTGGCCACATGTATATCTCTTTGGCTTATTGGTCAGTGCACATGACTCCCCAGCAGGAGGTGGGGGGTTCAATCCCTGCCCAGGCCCTCCTTTGTCCTGCAGCACTTGCAAATGACAAAACCTTTGGATTCTTCAAAGTGCTCTGTCCACTTTCTACTTCAACATTTGGGTTGTATAGCAGTTGCAGAACTTAATTTAACCCTTCCTAGTTTCTGCAATGGACTGGTGACCTAACTAAGGTTCCTGGGATAGGTTCCAGCCCCCCTCCCTCACAACCCTGCATGCATTCAGTGTTTGATTAATTCTAATTTGATTGACTCCTGGTTTGTTTCTGTCCTTCCCAGTACCTGTTTTCTTGCTGTAACTGCACCCTTAGTGGCCTTGTTGGTGCTGTTGGAGTGACCCTGGTGCACGGACCCGCCTCCAGCTCGATCACTCAGATGAGATGGCAGTGGGCTCATGAACAGTATCCTAGCAATGAGCCCGTACAACACAGTGGCGACAAAGAGAGGGATCACGTAAAACAGGGTGAAATCCAGGAAGTAGATGGGCATGTACAGGCTTCTTGACACACGGTAACCGCAGGTGACCACCACCCCGTTGGCATAGACAGTTTCATCGGTGTCCACTAAAAAGAACCACATGGTACAGTAGAGCGAGGTGAAGATCCAGACGCCGCCTATAATCCTTTTGGCTCGTGAAACTGTGCATATGAACTGCGCCTTTATGGAGTGACAAATAGCGATGTAGCGTTCGATGGTGAAGGCCGTGATGGAGCAGGACGACACGTTGATGCCCAGGTACTGAAAATAAGTTATACACAAGCATCCAGTGTAACCATATATCCAGAAGGCTACAACATCGGAGATGTTCGGCAGGCCTGCAGCCAGGAGCACAATAAGGTCAGCCACAGCCAAACTGACCAGGTAGCAGTTAGTTGGAGTCACCATGTGTTTAGTGCGCAACACGACGAGCACCACCATAATGTTCCCCGCAATCCCAACTCCACATATAAGCATGGTTAAAAATATTGTTATGATTTGTTCTTCAAGAGGCTTCAGAGGCATTTCTGTCAGGTTGACAACCCGCGTGACGTCCTGAAAAATAGTTGTGTTGTTCAGTAGTTGCTCCATTGCATTTACAGTCCTCAGGGTATGATTGGGTCAGTCTTCAAGGGCAAAAAGCAAGAATCCTCAAGAGACAAAATGGAGAGAAAAAGTTAGAAACAGGATGAAAGAGACTAGATATGATCCAAGATCAATTCAAAATTTGACGAGTAGTAGTCTAACTCAAAATTAGACATGATTATATTTTATGAACTCTGTAGAATGACATGCTTTGTGTTTTCTGCAACATTACAAACATGCTGTAAAAAGTAGAATGTTGTGTAACACCTGGATTAAAACTGAATGCAGGTTGAAAATCTGGTAAACCGTTTTTTATTTTATCCACAACGTAGACAGAACTTGTTTGTTTTTTCTCTTCATTTTTTTCCCTTTTCTTCTCTTTTTGTGTTTTTTTATGGAGAGAATTTTGTTTCTTTATTATTCAATCAAATAGAATAGATTTGAAACCAAAAATAAATTTTGAGAGCAAAAGAAAAGAAGTGAGAATCAAATTTTTTTTGTAGAGATAGAAACAAAATAGGTTGCAATTAAAAAATATACATTTGAGAGCATATTCTCCAACTTCAATCAAAACTAATATTTTCAATCAAAGCAAATATTTTATTCAATCAAACGAATGTTTGTAAGTCAAAAAGTACCATAATTTTGCATGAAAATAACTCCTTTTTTATTTCAAGTTAAAAACATTTGGTTACAAGTCATAAAGTTTTGTTTGCAAATCAGTCCTCTAGTATCAATAGTATAAATATAAGCATTCTATTTGTTATTTTCATTATATTCTGTTTTATGTGAAGTCAGGAGGTTAGTCTAGGTCGAGGTGAGACAACACTGATCTGTTTATCGATGCAGTATTTTGTCTACCACTGAGGCATGAGGGTATTTGAATGTTCACGTGTTTTGGAAAATTTAAATCAGACATCAGGTAAGAGTGTCTTTCAGGAGCTGATTTGAATTTCACAGGACAGCAGATTGCCCAGATTACTATTCCCCAGGTCATAACCTCATGGCCATTATATCTCTGAACTCCTCTAACACTGCTGGGATCCTGAGACATGGAAGGAAACACTAAATAAGTAAAGTTATTGTCATGACTCTGCAGAAGGACTCAAAAAGCAAGCTGAGATCCAAGTATAACAGTTTATTACAGTTTAAAGTCCATAGTCCAAGGGAAGAGTCTTTGGTTCTTGGTAGGTTCAAATGGCAGGATCTTAAAGACAAAAAACACAGATGAGGATCCTGGCAAAAAAGGTAACAAATTAACAAATAAAAAAATTAACTTAATACCACAAAAGGAGTCAGCATCAAACTGGTAAGGAGTGGTTTCAGAAACCAGGCTTTAAACTGAATTGGCAGCAGCTGAGCATAGGGGTGTGCGATATGACGATATTACAGCCACGCATGTGGATGTTTGAAACTGACGTATCTATTTATGTGCAAAACGAAGCTTAAATGGGCCTTTTAGTATGTTTTTATTCTTTCCACATGTTAGCAGAACTGCTACAACTTATATTGTAACATCTGTTTATATTGTAACATCTGTATATTGTAACATCTGTAAACATCTGTTCAGAAAGTTTCTTTGACCTAAAATTACTTTTTTCCCGAATCGGATTGTCTTACATACAGAAATTCTCTGGTTGCACTGACGAGTCTCAAAAATGTAAGATCGTGATAAAATCGAAATTGTGATTTTATAACAAAAATTATAATATATTTTTTCCATATCACCCACCCCTAGCTCAGAGCGGATTCCAGTTCCTGGTTTAGTCGCTCTGTCTGGCCATTAGTCTATGGGTGAAAACCTGAGGAGAGACTAGAAGTTGCACCAATAGCTTCACAAAAGGCTCGCCATACCTGTGAAATGAACTGAGGGCCACGATCCAATATCCAAGGGGACGCCATTAGGACGGAGGATGTGCTGCATCAAGAGGTCAGCAGTTTCAGAGGCTGTGGTAGCTTGGGGAAAGTAATGAAATGAGCCACCTTGGAGAAGTGATATACATAGGTTAAGGGTAACTGAGTGGCCATTGGAGGGCGGCAAACCAGTAATGAAATCCATGGCAATATGAGACCAGGGGCGAGTGGGAACTGGACGAGGTTGAAGAAGACTGATTAGAAGTCTTTCCCCTGGCACAGACAGAGCAGGCTGAAACAAAATCTGGTGTGTCCCAGTCCATAGATGGCCACCAGAAATGTCTCTTAAGCAAATGGAGTGTTTGCTTAATACCAGGATGACAGACGAGACATGAAGAGAGCACCCACTGCAGGACCTGAGAGCGAACAGCTGATGGCACGTAGAGACGTCCCTCTGGTCCATTACCCTATCCAGGTCCAGTTCTGCTGCCTGGGCCTCCCTCACCACCGACTCAATGTCCCATGTGATGCTGGCAATCACACAGAACGGGGGCAGGATTTGGGCTGGTTCAAGAGGTTCCTTCTTAAAAGAGAACAGTATGGAAGAGCATCAGGTTTCACATTCTAAGATCCAGGTCTGTAAGAAACATTAAAATTAAACCTCGAGAAAAACAAAGACCAACGAGCTTGGAGATCAGTCTCTTAGCAGTTTGAAGGTAAGCCACATTTTTATGGTCAGTCCAGTGGACAAAAGCTTGAATAGCCCCCTCAAGCCAATGCCTCCATTCCTCGAGTGCTTGCTTGATAGAAAGCAGTTCCTTGTCTCCAAAACCATAGTTGTTCTCGGCTGGGGTGAGTCAGCAGGAGTAAAAAAAGCACAGGGGTGCAACTTATGGTCCAACTCAGAGACTTGGGATAAGACTGCCCCCACTCCAGAATCAACGTCAACAACAAACTGCTTGCGAGGATCAGGCTGGGAGAGAATGGGTGCTGACATGAATTTTTCTTTCAAGGTATCAAAGGCATATTGTGCTGGACCTGACCTAACAAAATTAACCTTCACTGAAGTGAGTTAGGTGAGAGGGTGAGCAAGTTGGCTGCTCAACCTCTTACGGTGAACTTACGGTAAAATAGGGCAAAACCCAGAAATTGATGAAGCTGATGGCGGGAACAAGGTGTAGTCCATTTAGCTATCACTTTTATTTTACTGCGATCCATCTGGATTTGACCAGAACCCCGAATGTAACCAAGAAATAGAACAGAATGACGATGGAACTCCCGTTTTTCCGCTTTTACATAGTGCTGATTTTGGAGAAGATGTTGGAGGACCAAACGGACATGCTGAGTGTGTTCCAAGTGAGACTTTTAAAAAAAAGAGGATATTGTCGAAGTACACAAACACAAATCTGTATAAATAGTCACGCAAGATGTCGTTGATCAGAGCTTGGAATACAGCTGGAGCATTGGTGAGCCCAAATGGCATTACTTGATTCTCAAAGTGTCAGAGATGAGAGTTGAAACCAGTCTTCCTCTCATCTTCCTCTTTAACTCTAATCTGGTTGTAGGCATTTCAAAGACCGAGTTTAGTAAAGATGGTATAGCTCCATGTAACGGCTCAAAGGCTGAGGAGATTAGAGCCAGCAGGTATTTGTTATGTACAGTAATGTCATTTAGACCCATATAATTGATACAGGGTCTGGGTGTCCCATCTTTCTTCTCCACAAAGAAAAGAACGGCAGCAACAGGCGAAATGTATGGACGGATGTGACCGTTAGCTAGTGCTTCTTTAATGTACTGCTCCATTGCTTCCCTGAAAGAGCATGTGAGGTTGTACAATACTTTTGGGAACAGAAGCACCTGGAAGGAGGTCAGTGAAGCAGTCATTGGACCGATGAGGTGGCAGAGCTAATACCTTTTTTAAAAAAAAATCAAAGACGTCAGTAAGGATCCTGATAACAAGGTGGGATATTAGAAAGATTGGGGTAATCTCTGGTTCAGGCTTGAGAGAATGTTCCGAAGGAATAGCAGAGTGTAGGCAATTTGCAAGCCACTACATGGACTTTAAGAGGAGTTAAGGCAAAGGACAATTGTTGAGCTAGAGAACGGTCTATTAGATTATTGTCAGACTCAGAATCATCCAGAATAGAAAGTTGAAAAGATAACTGTGGAGGATAAATGGTGCCAGCTGGGTTTGAAGGATGGCAGGGAGTCTGGCTCACCAGTGTCCCCAAAGTCACTGGCAAGCCTGATCTTTTGGCAGCGCAGGACAGGTATTGATCATGTGACCTGACCCCATGCAATAGAAACACTTAACCAGCCTTATCCAACATTGTCTTTCATCCATTCACACACACTCATACCCCCAATAGGCAAGATTGGGTTCAGTGTCTTGCCCAAGGACACTTCGACAAGTACCAGAGTGGAATAGAAACGCCCACCTCCTGTTTAGTAGGTGAGTGCTCCACCCACTGAGCTACAGCCGCTGCTGCTGCAGGATGGAGTTGGAAAGTTCACAACCAGGGGTCGAGGCTGGGCAGACGATGGTGCCGGAGCCGATGCTGAAGCCTTGATTCGAATGCCATGCTCAAGGTGGTGTTCATGGAGCCTGTTGTCAATCCGGATAGCAAGAGAAATAAGGGTGTTCAGATCTGCAGGACCATCTCTGCAAGCCAACTCGTCTTTCAGATCATCACTTTACCCCTTTGTGAAGACCCCTATCAGCACCACATCCTTTCAGCCCGAATCTGTAGCAAGAGTGCAGAACTCAACTCCATATTCAGCAGCACTCCTTTTACCCTGAGAGAGCACAAAGAGACGTCCGGCAGCTGGCGAGGAGTGGCTGCAGAAATCAGGCTTTAAACTGAACTGACAGCGGCTGAGCAGCATTCCCACTGAGCCATCAGCCCAAGTGTAGACAGAGAGAGGGATAGCAAACAAAGCACCAAGAAGGGCAGCAGAGGATGCCAACAAGTAAGAGAGGAATTACCATGACAGTTATAGCTGCTCTCAGCTTCAGTTGGAACCACCTTTTTCATTAAAAATGGAGAATCGGGAACTTCGCAGGTGACAATGAGCCCAACATTACCTGGAAAAGTCTGGACCAGTCCTTTTGGCTGTGTGACCGGAGCTGCTTGTTAACGGTTCATGTCATGTTTTCTACATGTATGATGTAGACCAGACAGGATCAGGGATTAGTTCCATAAAACCAGCAACCTCCGGCTGAGAAATGTGAAGCCTGAAATTCCCCCCTCCTCCACTAGGGGCTGGCTGAGCCAATACTCGAAGACTCCCATGGTAAAAAGAGCAACTTCACAGCAGGATGAAACATGTTTACACCCTGGTACAAAAAAAACTTTCATGACAACAGTGGGGGAAGGGAATTCATTAATAAATCATCCGTTTACATGTTATTTAATCTGGATATTATTCAGAATTATGGGTGTGGCCTTTGATTAACAGGTGTCAGATATCTGGCAGCAAGGAGGCACAGTGTAGAACAACCACAGCTTTTAGCCGGCTAACAGCGCCTTAGCTTTAGTCCGTCTTCCTCTTTTAGCTGGTTAGCTCCTGTTAGCTTTGTTAGCTAATAGCTCAGAGTTTGATAGGTGTCAACCATCCTTCCCCTCGCTCACAGAGCCCCTCTGAGCACCACCTCGTCACCTATTTTTGTATTGTTTGAGAATGACATAGCGTCTGAACCTACCTCGAAAGTCTGACCCAACAGGTCATATGATTGAGGGTCTGTTCATGTTTTCTTCAGTCACTGGTTCCATAATGAACCACCTGCTGTGTTGACAGTTTATTTAGTGGTCCAACTTGTCCGTGGACCTGCACCCATCTAGAACTGGGCTGGCTCGGTCAGACCATCAGCCTATGAAACACGTTGATCTGCAGCTGTTCTAGGTCTGGACCAGTGGGCAGAGCTGGAAACAGAGAGGCAGGATATGATGAAAGAAGATGAAGTGATGAAAACACATCCACCAATCAGCTGTTTTCATTGTCAGCTGACTCCTGCTGACTTGTCCTGCTTTTCATGGCTTTTGGAAGTCTGAATGCCAGGAAGGGGTTTTATCCCAGTCTCCCCTGAAGACCAGAACCCTGTGGAAGGCTCCAGCTGGCTGGACAAGACAGAAGACGCAAAGGATGCAAAGTAGGGCGTAGAGGAGACAGGAGACAGACAGACAGGATGGAGGCTGGCAGGGGAGCTAACGCTGTAATGTAACTTTGCATATCCAGGAAGGCTTGATGCAGAGTTGTGATTGGTCGGTTGAGCCTTTAACCCTGACAGAGAAGCATCCTAACCTGCAGCAGAACTTCTAGACAGTCCTCCTGGCTGCTGTGGACCCAGGTGAGTCCTGGTTTATTCACACCTGTAAAGACCGGCGGACCCAGGTGTTGTTTTACTCACTCTGAGAAATAAGGATAATAAGACTTATTTATTATAATGAACTTGTTTCACAGATTGTAGAAATCATTGGTAGAGATTAGATGTAAAGATGTTTCAGTGTTTCTCTTGTCATATTTCTCTGGAATAAATGTTGACTAAAGGTTTGAATGTTGCTGCAGGTGTGTAGAAGTCCTTCAGTGGAAACATGATGAGGATCATCTTTGTCTCCCTGCTACTACTCCTTCCTCCCACCTGTGGACAGCAGTCGGGTCTCAGACATGACAGATTTATACGATATTTATATCCTTATAAAGCAAGCACCTGGATGGAAGCTCAGTCTTTCTGCAGGAGGACACATACTGACCTGGCAACTATCAGGAATGAAGAAGAGAATCAGCCGTTTCATACAGTCTCAACGACGACGTGGATCGGGTTGTACCAAAAGAACGCTACTAGTCCATGGAAATGGTCCAGCGGAGACGAGAATCCAATTTTCTTCAACTGGCGCACTGCTGGTGAGCATTTTATCAGCAGATTTTTATTGTGAACATTTCCAGGATTTTAGTTCAGTAACTTGAAAAGGATCCATAATGGTACTATTTCTGCTGCAGTCATTTTCTCTGCTTCCTCCACCATAACCAACCAGAAATCTGATGTTTTTAACAGAAAGCTGGGACTTGCTTCATGTTGTTGTCCTCGTCCACCTCCGCATGCTCAGGCGTTTACATACAAGAACCTTTATTGTCCTCATGCCTTCACTCAGAATTAAATTGGGTTGGGTGGCTCTCAGCATCCTAAGAGGCTTCAGAGCCTGTTTCTGTACTACTTCACGTCCTACGCACTGTATACGGACTTCAGATGCTGTTTCCAGCACCTGGGCAAGCGCCATCTGTCCTCTACAGCTGCTGCAGCACACTGTGGTACTGAGACCGTGTCACGTATGGTGGAATTAATGAGTGTAGACCCAAAAGCAGAGGCCAAGAACTGAAGAAGAAAGAACAGTTTATTGAATAATTGAATCTGGAGATGACTTTGGTATCCAGGTCCTGGTTCTCACTGAGGAGAAGGAGATGATGATCAGTGGGGAATCCAGGATGATATTGGCCAGAAGTGACAGCTGAGTTAGTTATAGGCTTACTGTAATCGGTTGGTGTTCGAGAGTTGGAGGGGAAGGCAATGGTTCCAGCTGTGGCTGATGTTATGTCCGTAGGCAGGGCGAGCAGGCAGGTAGGTGTTTTCATGGAGAGGTCCAGAGCATGGGATCACAAGGCTGAGGTCTGTGAATCCAGGATTGACAAGAAGGTTATGAAAGAGACAAAACAGGGCTTGTTCAAAAGTCTTCAAAATGCAAAAACAAGATCACAGTGAGGCCTGAGTTACCACTGAACAGAGATAATCTGGCGAAGACTGGAGCTCCTGCAGGTCCTTAAGTTGCAGAGACAACAAGCTGCAGCTGTGACTGATAATTGCTGTTGTAGATTTTTTAGCCGGGAGATGAAGACAAAAGACTCTTGGCCTCTGCGTGCGCACAAAGGTTTTATGACGTCTTGGTTAGACAAGGCACACAAATACGGACATGTAAAAGATACAATCTGCACTTAGCTAGCTACTCCTGGACTGCATATAAATATTCTTTGGCACGGAGCCCTAACAGTCTAGGATATAATAAATGAGCATAATAAAGAGCAGTGTTGGGTAAGTTACTTTAAATTAGTAACTTAGTTACAGTTACTAGTTACTTCTTCAAAAGTAACCAAGTTACTTTGAGTTACTCGTTACTTTCAAAGCAACTAATTACTTAGGAAAGTAACTTTATTTTTTACTTTAAATTCTCCCATTGGTGTGTAGCCTCCCTAACTGGATAGCCCGGTAGGCTGCCAGTCTGCTGGTTTGCTCATATGAAAGTCCTATCCTATCACAAGCTCAATGCACCACCTAGCGACCTCAACGTGAAACGGCAGTGTAGTCGTGTGAGAGCAAGTGAATGATGAATAAAAATTAAAATTATTTCTGCTTTCCTCTCATATTTATTGTAGCCATTTAAAGGTGACAGAGAATGGTTGAGTGGGTATTAATCCTTGTTCTGTGATGTGATAAGTGGCCAAAAAACATTGTTTGGGTCTGTAACAGTTCAGAACCTTCCTTAAAGGCTGTCCAAAGTGCTCTGTATGTGTGTTTGGTGAATAACACATTGTTTTGCTCTTTTTGGCGTCGTTTGAGCTTATCTGGCAACCTCATTAAGAACTGCACGTAAAACGTCAACATCATCCGTCGTCGCTGTGAACTACACTCCGTGATTGGCTGGCGGCCATTGCCTTACTTTTAACATCATTAGCCATGGCTTATTCGGAGATCCAACCTTATATGTTCGAACCAGAATCGGAGCAGGAGGTGGAAGAAGTTTGCACACCGCTGGCGCATGACAGCAGAGCCTTCTGCCTTTAAATGCCAGCAGAGAAGAGGTGCGAATGGAGTGAATGGGGGGGGGGGGGGGGGTTTCTGGCGGCAATTCAAAA
>JAVQJG010078288.1:0-22318 GCA_036024015.1 Craterocephalus amniculus | reverse complement strand
CTCGCGAGAAAAGAGAAGTTTGTCAGTTGGGGTCAAAATAACCACTTTTGTACACTTTTTTCACTTTAACAAATACTAAACATTAATTTGAGGATGACTTCATGGGGATTGTGTATGTAGAATATCAGGTTATGACACCTTTAATGAATGTTTAACAGGGTAGCCACCATTTTAATAGCATTTACATTCAGAGAGGCTCTCTATCTCAGCCCAGAAACAGGTGTCTTTTCTTTTTTTTCATTGTCCGGGAGAATTGATTTGTTGGAAGAAGGAGCTCTTACATGTGATAATCTCTTTCCTTAGAAGAGAGCAGGTTAGGTTTCCTGGATATGCTGCAATGGTTGTACCACCTGGCAAGCAGTGAACCAGCTTTGTGATACAAGGAATCCAGAGCCGAACCCACAGCTACTGCGATAAGCCACTTATCGTGCTTCATAGTACAAGCCCCCGGGAGCAGATGTAAGCAGTATACATGCACAAAGACTGAATTAGCCATTTAAGAATATAGAACTTGTACTCATGCAAGAGTAGCATTTTATAAGACGGAGAAAATTCCATCCCACAATTTCTTTAAGGTACAAATCTAGAAACAAGGCTCAATTATTTTAATCCAGCTGTAGCCTATCACCTGGGATTCATGAATTTACTCGTAAGTGTGCGGTCATCCAGATATATTAGAGGATATACAGTATAGGACCCAATAACTGTTTCCAAACAAATCATTTCCAGGCATTTAGACCACCAAGTGTGTCACCATTATACATTCAGGAAAGTGTAATTGAGTTATAAAGTATGTCTGATGTCATGATACTATGAGGATGAACAAAACCACTTGGCAAATCTTTTCTATGGGTTACTAAATGTGGATTTTTTTTCTCATGTTCTGAATTTTTGCACTCAACTTCAGAGAATCTGCAATATGCTCTTCTAGTCGTCAGTGATTCAGTATATTTGATTTTGGTTAAGCAAACATCGGAAAATTAATCCCAAGTCAGGTTTCAATTGGGCTAACATTATCAGTCTTTTTCTTTGCTTTTTTCTTAGTATAATATACAGTGGTGGAAAAAAGCTTTGAGCACCCTATGCATTTGGTAAAAAATATAATCCATTCCAGTCCATTTTCTCTTAGCACATTCAAAACAAGAACATTGTACCAGAGCGCTGTACAATATGAGCAAAAGATAGAATAGAATGTATACAAAATAATAAAAAAACAATAAATACATGTTCAATATAGTGCATTTAGAATTACTTTTAGGTCTTCAAATGCAGTTTCAGAAAAATACACAACAAAACTTGAAAAAAGCCTTTAAAATTCTTTAATTTGAAAATATTTGTGATCGTGTACATTTCTAAGGGTGTCCAAAAACTTTTGTCCACCACTGTAAGTCTAGGGTGAAGTATCAATTACAATATGTGTCTAAAAAGTTGGCAAATTCACAGAGTATGTCTTTATAATAAACTATTTATATATTTTCATTTATATTATTAATTAAAATGTCTTTAAACTTACCCATCTTTACAAATCCAATGTCCACGTAGATTTTGGCACAAAGGGAGCCTAACAGGTATCCAAACACAGGGCCAACCACAGAGATAGTCTGCACACAGCCTATGTTATGAGAAAGAGGCACAACTGTTTAGGTCTTTAAAGAACTGAGATACAGCAGGCTCAACAGGACATAAAACAGATACAGTATTTCATTTCAAATGACTCATTCGCAATGCATAAGTATCTACAACATTCAGCCTAACCTTAATTTGTCAGACAAACATTTCCTGAGTAAGAATGTTCTTTTTCAGTAATTTGTATAATCTGCTATTGTAGAACACGTAGGAGATTTACTGCCACACTCTTATTCGGAAAACTTTGTTGCACATGGCAGAGCTTTGTGCCAGCACAGCATTATTTCTAAGCAACTGAGCTGTGCTCCACAGAAAACTTTACTGTTAGTGTTTGTGCTGCAGCCCTGAGTCTTTCAATCAAGATTACTAAGGAATGTTTTTGGTTTAAAAACGGTTTTAAGTTCCAGTTTTGATTTGGATGATGAATGAAAGAAACTGTACATGTGCAACAGAAAGCTAATAAGAAAATTGAGTAAATTTTACATTCAACATATCCCATCAGGTAAATCGGAAACGATTCAGTTTGTTAGGATTTAAGAACCACATTCAAAGGTGCCTTCAGAAGTAGACATGGAGTGCAATTTACAAAGTGTATGCGTCTGTGTGGGAAAATGTTTCAGCAGTGATGTTTCTAATTGTATTATTTAAAGAATTTAGGGATTACTTAATGTAGAGTACAAAAAGTATTGAAAATATTCAGAGAATCTAATTAAATCGCTGGAAAAATCTGACGAGGTAATTAACCAATAATTAATCAATGGTTTTAATCTTTAGCACTGAGGAGCAGTGCACTGTTCACACAGACTTGATTTTGTATTTGAAATCCCTTATTGGGCTTAGGAATAATGAAAATCTCCTGAGCATTGTTTATCGTATATAATATGGAGAAAAATATCAAATAAAGAAAACACAAACAATATTGCTAAATTTTCTGACCCTAAACTGACTTTAGATTGACTGGAATGTGTCTGACTAATACTTTAGCTTCTTTATGCAAATTACTCAAAGCAAGTAAATCAAATGGTGTGGATGGCAACAGAGTCAAAGCCAGCATGCATCTTTTCACTGTTTGAAATCTTACCTTTATACTGTTTTTTTATTTAAACGCAGGTTTCTGCAAATCCTTACATCCTGGTTTAATTTAAGTTTTACCTTTTAACTTAACAAACTAAACTTATGAAATACTGAGCTGGATGTTAGCAAGCTACCTGCATGACCAAATGCATGGTATTAGTATGCATTGTGCACAGCAGCCTCAGCTATATGTTAATTGTTAATTATAAAAATAAATCCTTAGTGATTCAATTGGAATTCATAGGATCAATAGTAACTATATGCCGTTCCTATTTGAATAATTGATTAAGAGTAAGAGTGACCACCTCTATAAAATCAAAGGTCTTTCCTCTTTGCTGGTCCAGACTATTCTGTATACCCATGATAAAATGCCATGAGCAGGAACCTTTTTTTAGGGTTTACAGAGGTATTTATGCTGCCTTTCCATTCAGTCACTGTGTGTCCTGACACGCTCATGGGACCAGACTGCAGGCTGCTGTCCAAGTTCAGGAGGTTCTAATAACTCCCATTATAAATAAAACAGATTTTATATGATTGGAATCTCATCATGCTGTTGTTTATAACCCTAGATATTGCTTTAAAAACTACAGTATTACAGTGTAGAAACAGGTGGCTTATCGCAGTATTACAGTGCACATCTTTTTTTAAATCATTTTTAGTTTTTATTAATTCTTTCGCTATTGTGTTTGTTAAATTACTCTCCACTATCTGGGTCTGTACACAACTCGAAGGTTTTGACCTATAAATGGGCAAGACTTTAAAAACACATATCTGGTACAGCTTTAAGTGCATAAAATATGCACTGCAAAGTGTTTTTTTATGTACCATGACCACAGGAAGGTGTTTTTCTTACCAACATATAGTGCAGCATTCTCCTCTGTAGCAAAATCATCTATATAGGAGATCCCAAGAGGCTGAACAGGTGTCTCCCCAATCCCCCGCAAGACATTTCCCAGAAGCACATATATCCACATAGACAGGTTGGACTCGCCTTCACAACCTGCAGGAAAAGATGCAAGTAACATCTTTTAGCCCAAATTCTCTTGTCAGACACCCTGTAACAACATTCTGTGTATGAACTGAACACCCACCTGATGATGGCACTTGAGACAGTTTACCATCTGGATCTGCTGGTGAACCCACCCGACATGGAGATGGGTTAACGGTTGAGTTCGCTTCCCACCGGACTGATGTTTCAATTTCATAGCTGTGCACAAAAATGCAAACAGGAAAAGACAGACAATTCTTAGTTCATCTAACTATGACAGTAAGATATTATTGCATGCAACTTTTATGCCAGTGAGGGAATTACTGATTGCATTAACAGGTACACAGTTATTCTTACCGTCCAATGATGAAATGAGGCAGAGCAATGAGAAAGGTGCCAATTGACATCAATACACATCCCATGGCAATGATCTTTGGTCTGTGGAGCTTGGCCCCAAAGTAACTGACGAAAGCTATCACCAGCAGGTTACCTGCAGAGATGAGGATAGATGTATCACTGTCGTACAATTCTCATCCTGGCATTTGCAAAATGTACGTAGGAATAGATGATCGTCTGATTCTTCTTTAGTTTGTTTTGTTAGTTTTTGCAGTTTTTTGCCGCATCTACGACTATTTTACAGGTATGTCTGAATATTAGGTCTGGGTCCATCTGCAACAAAGGAGATGTTTTTACTTATATTCTACTGAGAACAAGAAGCAAGAAAGCAGCTGAAAATCTATATTAAATGAAATATCTTTACACTCTTGTGTGATTTCTCCAATATGGTATTTTGGGGTACATTTTGTATACTACGTTGGCCCAGAAGTATCACAGCAATACAAAAGTCTTGACCCTCCACAGTTAACCACAACACAATACATTAAGCCACAACAGTAGTTAAACTTTTTTTTGTTTGCTTGTTTTTTTTTTACAGAGTTATACTGTTACACAGTAATGGCTTATAGTTAAATACAGTGGTGCCAGATGAGGTGGATTTCTGAACAGTTGCGCTATCTCTGGAATATATTGGGCATTGTGTTTTGGGCTGGTGTTATGGCAACCCTATGCACAAAGTGAACAACGAAAGTTACACCACAGAAACAAGTTTTGGAGTGATGTATATGTTTGTGGAGTGATGCAGCTTTTGTATTGTAGTGGCACATCTGGGCCGCCATGGTAATCAGTGACTTTGACACAGCCATGTAAATGAGGTAGATTGGTGGCCTTGAAGCTTACACTACGTAATGTAACCATTTTTTTGTTTTATAGGTTGATTGGATGGATTGACTTCATCACCTGAAAAAGTGGCACCCAAGCCACTACAATAAGAGTAGGAAAAGCCGTGCCAAACCCGCAGTGAGTCCAGGATGTGTTGCTCAACAGCCTAGCACTTCTGCTGAAACAGGCAGCGTTAGCATAGAACCAACGCAACAATCAATTGTGTCCTCCTCTCTGCTATAACCCCGTATGAGAAGCGGTCTAACAGACGCAGGGACATAACCAATGCTGTGTCGTATTAGTTATTAGTCGTTTTTCTCATTCTTCTTTGACTGATGTTAAAAAAAATATTTGCACCACCTCTGAGTATTTTGCTCTATTTACTGTAGTCTGAGTCTTTGAGGGGTAATGTAAAAAAAAAGAACTGATGTTCACTAGTTAAAAAATAGCAGACTGGTGAACGTATCTTTTCCACTAAAGTTTTTTTACAGAGTTCTACCTCCAACATTAAGGGATTTTAATTAAAGTCTGTTGTACAAAATTGTTTTTCTTCACTTTTATTTTATAGAAAATGTCTCAGGACTTTAATTGTGACCAGTTTTTTTGCTTTTTGTTATGGGTTGTAGTGCCTACCTCTACAAACATTTGCTTGAATTTTTACAGTATTGTTCTTAACACTATACAATATAGTATTATTACTATAATATTTTTACATTAGAGAATTTAAAGCGTATACTTTATAGTTTTGTCAATTAACTATATCCTAAGTCCAAATACAGAATCTTTATTTTTTCCCAGGTGACGGCACAATTGACTTGTATTTCGTGATGAATACGGATATCGATCAATATGGGGAAAATTATTGTGATAATAATTTTTGTCATTTCGGCCAGCCCTAATTATAACTTTTTTGGTTATCAAAAAAATAATGATTTACATAGCATTTGAAATGGTGATAGCAGTGTAAGAACTACTCCAGCAGCTATGTGACATTTCTTAGAATTTTTATTACACCTAAAAATGGAAGAAAAAAATCACTTCAGTCATGTTATTTCTCTCATTTTTATATATATATGTTCCAGTTACTTGATTACTTGATTTTTTGAATTTCGAATGCAGTCCCACTACTTGCACACTCGGAATTTGTCACACCACATATAAAGCCTATATATACATTGGAGCAGTTACCTGAACTCATGTGGCAGATGTGATCTCATCAAAGTCAGCATCTATCATTATAACTCCTGCCACTTCTTTCTCCTCATTATTCCTCATTTCCCACCCTAGTCTTTCCTCCTCACTGTTCTCCTCTGTTGTTTCTTGCACTTTTCTTCTCTTCACAGTGCCCTGCTCTGTCTCTATGTTACCCTGGCAACAGTCCTATGGAAAAACCTTGTTGCCTAGGCCACATGAGAAAAGCAGCTTTCATGAGAGATGGAGTGATCGAGCTTAAGAAAATCACAACCTTCAGCTTTGACTTGTACTAAGGTTTCATCATAACTCTTTCCTCCGCTATTCATGCACATGCAACTCAAGATCATTTGGAAAAAAAAGTGAATTATTTTTCACAATCTTTGTGCCATTTAAGGATAAAGGATCACATTTGCCCCCATGCCCCAAGTTTCCTTTCAGCCAAACATGTAGGATGGGCCACAGGAAATACTTCAACAGAATGGACCAGTCATTCAGAACTGTCTTAAAAAGAAATTGGTCTAGTAGGGACTAGAATACAGACATCATGTACAGTATCTAAGGATTATGTGTCCAGTAATACTACAAAAAAGATCAACAAAGAAGCTGTGCACATTTTTAAATCTACTCAAACATGCCTCTCACTCAATTTCCGTCTCTCCAGAGCCTTAAAACGGCTCTATACAAAATGTTCACATGTTGAATATTACCTCATAAAACCTTTACACAGACGTTCATTTTTAAAACTGGTTTGAGTTTGTCTTGAAAAGCAGTTTTTTAACAAATCCCCTCTGCTTCTTAGGATCCCAAAGGATCAGTGATGACCAAGCTGGATTGTCGGTGCCCTGGAACACTGTTTCAAAATCACATCTTTGGCTTGTCTAAGTAGCGTTTTGTTGTTCTCATGAGTCCAAACTTTATGTAATTACTAAACAAATGTGATAAGTTACATTAGTACGCAGCCTTATCAATGTGTTGAAAAGAGTAAGGCAAAAGCTTGTAAAATGTGAGTGGCATATGGCTTGTTGCTGATTCACATGACAAGATCAAAGCTAGTTAATGTCAGGTGAAAACCACAAATAAGATTATTGGAGAGAGAGGACATTAAATTAATGTTATAGAGAAGTTATGTTGTAAAAGGAATCTTACAGATTCTATGGTCTATCTGCCAAGAGCTTTAAGAGAGCTTGAGGCTTGTGTATTATGTCCTTGCTCAACACCGTGACTCATCACACACAGACACATACATATAAACACACCCCTCTGTCCTCTTCTTGGAAGCCTGATGAATCCTTTATCTGCAGCTTGAATATCTCAATGACCCATTCATATTTTTGCCCCAAAGACAGCAAGAGAAAAAGGAGGGGAGCCCAAGAGACACAGACAACAAATGGAACAACAAAATAACACCAGATTGGCAGGCCCACTCACCTATCTCAAAGCTCCCATCAATGACACCTATTAGGTAACTGGGGATGTCAAAGCGCCTCTCCAGCTGAGTTATTGTGCTCTTCATGTAGCTCCCCGACAGAGCCTTTGAAAAATAGGCAAAGGACAATGCTACCAGAAACATCTGTGAAAAGAAAGAGAAGAAAAAGGAAGAGAACGAAACAACACGAGGATTTTACATTGATATTCGATGAAGCTGAATAAAGTAACGTGTCAGGCTGATTCCAATTTTGGCGGTATACTTAATTGTGGGATGTTAATATATTTATAAGTAAAGGATCCCTTTATGGTCACTGTGTAAACTATATTTAATGAAGAAAAATGTATCACTTATATTTGAGAGATTTTTTTTCCCCAATGAGCCTAAAATTTCTATAATAATGTTGATGTGGATTTGAGGCATATTATGGATCTTGGTTTTCGTTCTTTTGATTGTCTTTTTTCTTCTTTTTTTCACAGACAGCATTATGTTTGCCCCAGGATTTTAAAAAAATTCCACCCATTCCATCCCCTAATAGTATTTTTTTCTGTGCCACTGGCACAAACACTAGCAACCTTTGTAAATCCAAGTTTAAACAGTTGGGTGGTATTTTTCATTTTGGGTTGTTTTCTATATACAATTCTGCACTCAGATATTTATTCAGAAAGGATGCTGGATTTTGTGCTGAGGATGCTAGAGGTTTTAATCTGATGACTGTTGCACAAAAGGTCATATTTGTGCATGTGTGTCTGCTCAGTTGAACACTATCACAAAACTCCAATCTGCTATGTTTTTCCTTAAGCTTTTTTTCCGTCAAACAGTAGCTTAAGTAGCCATACAGGCATTTCTTTCAGGAGGTTTCCTTGCACTTCAAGACAAAAAAAAAAACATGTTTCACTCCCTTTACAGACTTTTGTTCCTTGGTGGGCATCTAGTCCCTTAGTTTTTATAAAGCCAAGAAACTGATTAGAGAAGCCCATGGCTGCTGATTGTTGAGACAAGGTTTGTGGAGCTATTATAAATTTGACATTTGCATCACCTGGCCTTTCCAAACAATATGTGTGAATGTGACAGCCCTAGTGACGCTAGCATATTAAGATCTGAGATCTTACTAAAGGTTATCTATCTTAAATCCAATGGTTGCCCAAAACATTTACTTGGTTCCTTCTTTTTCCTATCTTTTCTCTCCAAAACTGCACTAAATGATGTAAACATTGTTTTTTCCAAATAAGGTAATTATATGTTAATTGATTATAGCTGTTACCAAAATATTTTTGATAGGTTAGTTTCTGCCGTATTTCCATGGCTCATTTCTGCCTAATTAAAAACCACCAATCCAGCAAAAATAAAACAGATGAAGCTAATAATGAAAAGTGAGTTTCTTCACCTCAACAGAGGTATCACTTCAGATCCTGCACCAATCGTCAACTCCATCTCCTTCCCTGTTGAAGTGAGTCCAACTATATCTAGTCGGATTTGCTCAACCTCACGCACCAACTCAGGCTTCTGTCCTGCCAGAGAGGTGAAGTCCTTTGAGCCAGTGCCTTGAGTTTGGAAATACTGTATGTGTTCTGGATCATTTCAGAATATGGCCTGAGTGATTGAATCTTAATCTGTCACAGGTGAGTTACCACTGTCCACTTGTAATTGCTTCAGTTAGAATGTAGGTTAGCACTGATTGTGAACAGCATCAAAAAAGTAGCAGCAGTTATTAACTACACTTAATATAAATTAACTACACTATTGATCATTGTGATACCTGTTCATGTTAAATAGGCAACTCTTGACTTTAGTATTAAATTTTACTAAATTATTCATCTCTTGTTTTCTATCCATTTCCTTTTCTTTTTATTGACACAACATTTTCACGTGAATATGATGAGTCAGTAAAAGAGTAAGCAACTATAGTTGCTTGGTCTTTTTGTTTTATTGCTAGTTTGCCTTGTGGAAAGATTAGAAAAATGGCAGTGGCTTCGCCCTATGATTTCTTAGAGCAGAAATTAGACAAAAGAAGAATATGACCTTTGTGTTATCTTTAGACTGTCTGTAATCTCTTTTCTGTCTGCCTTAGAGCTCGTACGTAAGTAATAGTTTGTGGCCTTGATGACTGTTCTTGTTCTGTATCGCACCCACCTTACAGCATGAGACGAGAAGTGCACATGAGAGTCACATTTCACACAAATACTAGACAGACATGCCTTCATCATAATAGAACAATGTCTGCTATTATCATTTACCTACACAGTACAAAAGTGCATCATATAATCTTTACTGACGACAATGCTTGGTCTTTTGAACATTTAGCAGCAGCAGAATTAGAAGCAGCTGACTATACTATTAGTTCCGGTGAAACCACATTATCTAACTTAGAGAGGGAAGAAGTAATTCTAAGTGGAAGTCTCTTTTAAGTGTACTCAACAACATATGTAATAGGATCGGAAGTATGACGTTCAGAAAGTGAACAAGCAACAGTGTTTCCTCATAACATTGTCTTGTATGATTATTCTTTTACAACTTTTAAGTTTACTTACTTGACTCTACAATGACTGAAAAGAAATTTAATTCTAGTACACGTCTGTTAGAGTGGGTTACTAAATATAAGGAGTAACTTTTATTCTCGCATTAAAATACCATGTGCCAATAAAAAAGAGAGCAACCATCTGAACTTTAACTACAAAAGTATGTAACAGTTCCAATGTGTAAAACAACATTGCCCCTCAGAAAAAGAAGGTATTTAGTCAGAAGAAGTTGGTTGGTTTATAATAACAAACTTCAAGAAGATTATAAGATGATAAGAAAATGGCATTAATCTAATTTAAAAATTTGCTCTCTTTGCCTGGTTTGGTAGTTCTTTAGTGTCATACAAAGTCAAGATTATCTCTGTAAAATCGTTGTGTTCAGGTCTAAATCACATAATTAGTATCGAACTCTGGTAATTTTTACAGATCTCTAGAGAACAACATCTATGTAAGCATATGTGTCCATAAAAGCGTGTACATTAAACTTTTAAAGTAAAGAACTGTAAAAGAATAATGAATGGCATTCTCACTTCTCAGTAAAAACAGTTCTCAAATACAGTTAACATCTTTGAGCAATATATAACTAAATGACAGATTTCTTATCTTTCTATATAAATAAGCTGCTTGTTTTAGGATTTTGCAACAATGGCAAGCATTGTGACACTTCCATGCTGCACTTTAAATCAGAGCTCTTCAACTTACCAAAGACTGAGACACTGAGGCACCAAAGTTGATGGCATTAAAAATAAAAGCAGAGAATAACACTGAGCACCGGATCAGAGTTGAAACGTACTGTGCCATATCCCACCCAGCCGCTCACGGAACCAAACAATTCTGAGAGAAAACAGGCCTATTCTGCCATAGCAGTCTGTATTATGTTAAGCTGTGTGAACACCATTGTCTCACATCACTTTCATGTAGAAAAAATGCAACAAGAATGTCTGATCTTATTTGAGGCTTTTTTGATGTTTTATTTATTTCTATTTATTTACTATTTATTTACTTTTTTAACATTTGTTTGAGGCAAAGACCTAAAAGGACAAAGGAAAACTATTGTAGAGGTTTTTTTTAATTTTATGCATTAATCTTTTAACAAAATGACTTGTTGATACCCACTATTATATTTCACAACAGTAACAAGAAGACACGTGGAATATTACAGTATAAACAAAAGATAGATTTATCAATACAAAGCCATCAACCTCAATATGCATGATTATTAAAATGCCAACAAAGCGTCAACACCAATTATCAGTAAGCTTTTAGGTGCAATAGGAAAGTGTATAAGCCTCATCGAGTCCTGCTTCAAATGTGTCACCTAACATTGACGTAATCTGTGTGAGCAAAACACCCAGGTGCAGATACATTTTCAGTGAAGCCAATTACTGCTCCTCTTTTCATTAAAGAAACATATTTACCTACTTCAGCCTCTGACATGGAAGCTCTAAAATTAGCAACAACAAATCATGGACAAAAACAAATAAAAACCGATGCATTTTCCATGGCTAATGTCAGCTCGCAACTTATTGCTTGTAGTCACAGTGTGGTAGGTTGATGCAGATGGTCCAGGCAACCCGAGGCCCATACTATAGAAGCTGGATTTTCTTTTATTGAGATAAGGGGATGACCTGGGATTTTCTGTACTATGTTTATGGACTGGTTAACTCTTTACGGAGGTATACTACCCTGATTCCTTTTGCTGAATGGCTAACCTGCTTTGGAGCAGGTTATGCTGTGGATGAGATATCAGGGAGTATAAAGGCACCACCTCCTGACCAATCACCATTCATCTCTCTTAGAAAATGTCTTGCCTATTCTGTCGACTTTGGTGTGCAGAGAGGATCCCTTGGGAGAAAGAGTACTAAGGGATATATGCAATCTTTTTGATGAGTAAATAAAGCCTTTTCACAGATCACTTTGAAATATGTTAAGTATTTATTCTTGACTTGTTCAAAAGCCTGTTTTTTTCCACTACAATTGCACCTGTTAATAATAATGCTCACAACTACTTGTGCCATCACAGAATTATTATTCCAACTGAAACACACCCACGCACCTTGGGGTGCTAAACCTCTAAAGATGTTATTGGAAACATCATTTTTGGGATTAATCCCATGTTAATGTCACTCAAGTCACCTAGTAGGCACGATGTGGGGCTTGCAGGAATATTACATATGGGCCATTTGGACAAAGTCTTCACATGCCAGAACCCAGAATGTCAGGGAAGGTGTGAAAGGCTACAAGACGTGGAAGTCGCTGGTTTCTCCATGTTGATTGGTCAGATGCTATAGACACCACCTCTTTTATGCATGCTGATGGAGATGGGAAAACCCTGGGTTGAACTACCAAGTTGATCACAACCTTCGTAGTACTGCTTATCCTGAATGTATAAGTCAACGAGGTAATGGAGGATATACAGATTATGATAATCACGCTCCATAGTACAAGCTTCAGATTTAAGAGAATGTTTTCAGTGGCTATTTTTGTTGCAATGATTTTTTAAAATCATTGATCCTACGAAGTTCCAATGACCATATGACGATGAGTTTGTTGTAGAGTGGTGCATGCTGGGCAATGATGTTTTCCCTTCATGCTGCCAAAACAAGCCGTGACACATCTCAGTCGGAACGACTTGTGGTATCCAAGCAATCAAATTCACAGATGTTGGCAGCAAATCTGAAGTCACTTATGAAGTGGAGCTTCCATTTCACATGTGACACATGGACAGTTTTGAATGCTTGCACAATGCACATCCATTCCGTTGATGCTTTATCAGACTGCGATCTGGGGAATTTGGAGACCAAGTTAGTTCTTTGGCCTCTTTTGTTCCTCAAACATCCCTAAGTTATTTTTTATTTTTCCCATTCAAGTCCAGCAGGCTGCATTATCAAGCTTGGAGGGGTTTTGGAGTTTCCCAGCAGGACATTGCCTAGAGCATCACACTCCCTTCTCCATCTCACCTTCTTCATATAGTCGACTATCTTGCTATCTTTTACCCAGGTAAATGACGCAAATACATGCATTAACCCTCATGAAGTAAAAAAGAATGGGTTTTTAGGGTCTGAAATCACTGCAGATTACTAACGTGGAACAAGATCATTAACTTGTGGCCATGCATTAGTTAATAAATATTTTTGGAGAATTGATGTTCAGTTTGATTGCATTTTTAAAGGTTGGCTATGGAAAGCAGCCACAACAATAGCGACATCAAATGGGTCTAGGTTGCAGCTGCAACGGCAGAAAAATAATTCCAGCCGTTAGGTTGCCAAGTTCACTGCAGATTTGTCAATTGATCAGCCGGCATTATGTCTGAGGATGAATCATACAGTGTAAGGACTAATTTTGACTAACAAGTCTATTCTAAGCTTATGGACTTGCATAAGCAATATGGATGTTTCTGCCACAAAGTGCAAATACTGGTAGGATTAGCTGAAAATATCAGCTTCCATGCGCAATGTGATTTACCCAACATGAAATCGAATGTGGTGGCAGTTTTTGTTCCTATATTTAGCTCTTGCTAAATATAGCTCTTTAGCTATGGCTGGCTCAATTCAATAATCATCCCAGCAAACACCACGATTCATCATGAGTTTATAGTAGACAAAACAGAACATTCACAGCAGCAACATCATAACAGTCATGTTATGATGAGAACTTTGTGCACATCGCTGAGATGTAGCTGAACAGGCGGAATTTACAGTCACTGCAGTCATTTCTAAGTCCTAGTACAGCTTAAAATGGGTCAATTAGTCTTTGTAAATGTTATTCTTGTCAATGCATTATCTGAGATGTGAACTTCAACAATATTTAGTGCAATTCCATTACGTAAAACTGTCTTTATTCACTTCACCAGGACATTTCAGAGTCTGATCTGTTTTCTGTTGTTTCTGGGCGCTGCAGGTGTGAAACCTGGATCGACAGATGAGTGCCAATTGCAATTTTTAAAATTGGCATTTCACTTTAAAAATGATAAATTCTTCCGTCCTGTGCGAAAAATAATTTCTTCAAAAGTAAATACAATGATGACATTTTGATTTTTTTTTTTCTCATTCCACCAATGGATATGAGGTTTGATTAGGCAAAGGTCAATTTCTTGATATTCCCTCTGAACAAAATTCAAACATTTCTTTAAAAAGAAGCAACTCATTGGCACCAGGAAATATCCTATATCTTATTCTGATTAGAAATTTACTTAAAAGATTAAAAATAGGGGGGGTCCATGACAAAACCCCATCCCACCCTGCAAAGCTGATTTGTCGACTGCTTTATGAGCCATGGAACCTGATTAACAAACAATACTGTTTTTCACGAGTCCCTGAGAAACCTTAAGCTTCTATAAAAGCCAGAAAAGCTGAAACAACATATTAATTGTAAATTTCTTTCTTTTCTTTTTTCTTTTGGGGAGGGGTGGAGCCAGTATTTTCTCAACTGTGGGTGTTTTCCACACTACACAAAAAGTCGAAGAAACATACTTTAAGAGTGGTAATTCCTTCTGTTTTTGTCCAACGAGCTGTAATTTAACACTCAGACCACAGGTTAAAATGCTTACTGTTCCCTATTTATCATTCTTGTGCTGAGAGATTTTAACTGTTGCTGTAATTAGGTTATTTAATTCAACCGGCCTCTACACAGACAAATGCACACAAACTAAGATAACATGTGACTTTCAAACATAACACACAGAAAAACAAGCCATAGGTGTTAGCTGGTGCTTTGCAATTTTAGCATTTGTGAAGACATGTTAGTTTGTGTACCCTCAGACTGCTGCAGGGGGACGTGCGGGACTTCCTGTTCGTGCCATCACTGCGACCGTTATCCTGTGTGCGGTCTTCCTCAGATCTGTCCTCCATTCTCCAGATATGTCTTTGCGTCGGCTTTGCAGAGGTCTCTCACTGAATGCAATTTCTTGGCACTGAGGCATGCAACCCTGCAAATGGATAATTCAAGCATGTGACCCACTTCTCATCCTCAGCAAAAAAAAAGAAAAAAGAAACATCTAGTTGATATGGAGAAGACCAACAAACTAAAAGAGGCCTGTCTGCATTTTGTTCCAGAGACATAAATCACAAGTAAAAGGTCAACATTGTATTAAAAAGAGTGTAGATGTTTTCAGACAAAAAGAGGGGGAACAAATGTTTTGTTTCAAGTTAACTATTTTGAGCAACAATAATAAAACACTCAGAGCCGCACATTCCAACAGATCAAACTACATACCTTTATGTATTGTTCAGGCAGTGACTGAGATCATGAGACCAACTATAATGAAGCTTAAACTGGGCTGTGAAGACTGGTAAACCCATAATCTTAATCCTAAGAGCTTCAGTCTGCTGAAATAAAATATAAACAACATCAAAGATTATTTATTTTGCTGTAAGACAGATAAAAACACGGCAACTTTAGTAGAAGAAAAACTTTAGCTGACTTACAGTAAAGGTTCGAAAAGCTGGCTATAAGTTTAGAAATGTTTTCCATAAATGTGGTGAAAATGAAAACACTCCTTGTCGAAACACTGACTGCACTACTAGATAATAACACTCATCTGCCCACAGTTGTCAGTGACTTGCTCATTAACTGATCATATACTGGGAGATCGTATACTGGGAGATGATCACATGGATGCTTTTTTGTTTCAGTTTGTATTTTGAGATTTAAAAATATGAGGCTATGTTGAATCATTTTCTAATTTACAATGTTACAGGGAAGCAATATCTGTTCCGTACGTAACTATTATTTAGTTTTTATTTTTAACATTCTGTGGGCTCTAGTGTTTATACTACAGAAGGTAGATGCTAAAGCGGGTCAGGGAGCCGTCGGTCAGGACGGTTAAATCACTGGTCAGGATCGGCCAGAATCGAACTTGAGTTGATTGCTTTTATGGGGGAGCTGCTATGTGAGGTTAAGTAAACACTGTGTCCAGAGGAGTGTTCAGCTGCAGTAAATCCAGTTATTTTTTCCTTATTTTTCCATGTGATCTTTTTGCACCAGAAGAAGAATATTTCTTTGATGTTTTTAAGTAATTGTTCTGCTCTGGTCTATTGCCTCCACTGTCGATGAAAACTCCAACAGAAAAAAGTTTTTAAACTTTCCTGCTTTTGCCTCCAAACCGAGGCTGAGAGGCCTGGGGGGAGGTGATTACTCCATGGCTGAAGATAAATCTAGCTTTGGAGTGATCCCTCGTCACTTTACCCTGGAGTGAAGGGAGTTTACTCCAAAGCTAGCTTGGGTAAGATTCCTGAGAGTCCCGAGCTGTAATTAGCAGTATTTATTGCTAAAGCTAGTAGCGAAACATTCACCGGCTCCACTGAAAGAGCACTTTCTCTCAGCTAACTCTCCTACGATGGTGTCACTCGGACTCAAAAACTGAACTATTTGTCAAGATACCAACTGATGTGCTATGCGTCTGTCGCTCTTTCTCCCCTCTCTAGCTCAACCTTAAAGGGGCCTGCAGGTCTGATACTACAGTGCGGTAAAAAGCTGCATGTCCCCCCTCATTGAGACATGACACTAGTCCAGATAAACAGTCAACTATTCAATTATATGCTGTCTTCAATTCAAACACGTTTAAGTGGTCTGCTTTGGGTGTACTTATTTAGGTTCAGGATCTCTCCCAATTTAAACAACTTATTAAAGCTTGACATTTCACCAATTATCTTTTCACGGTGGTTTGACCTCCCTCTCTCCTGGCTTAGCAGGATGAGTCCTTGTTTGGCTTCTCCTTGGAATTTGAGCAACAAATCTACAATGTGGCTGTTGAATCAAACATACGGAAACAACTGATCACAATCTGACCAATCACAAGGCAGTATTTCCTGACACCTGCATTCATGTATAGCTGGCGTGCACGTCAGGTCTGAAAAGGTGGTTGTCAAACCTCTGTGGTCCTATACAGAGGTTACAGCGTAATCATTTTAGGACAGGCCTATGAGTGAGTATAAACAGCTTTAGGCTGCACTCGGTACTAGCAGAAAACTCTTTCTAAATTTAGGTGACATGGGAAAAAACTTCCCCTTGGTCTTAGAACTTTTCAATTACCAAAGGACAAGAGTGGTCTGTCGTTGCCTAATTTCAATTTACATAATTGGGCATAACGCTTGTCTGTTGTCTCAGAGTGGCTGAGGCATTTTCTCAGCTTCAGGCAAGAAAACCTACAATGATGCCAGGTAATGCCCTAACTTCTTCTCAGTCTGGTCACAAATGCAACACGGCTGCCTCAAACTACAGGGTTCAGAGTAACCCAATATTGATTAAATTCTGAGAACCAATTAGGAAGTCCACAAAGAAGTCTGCTTTGCACCCCATTTTATAGAAGCCTAGGCACTTTTTCCAAAATTGGTCATGATCATGTGATTAGGATTGTTGGACATCTGCTCAAGGCAGTCTTGATTTTCAAATACACAGTCAGGGAAATTAGACCTTGAGAAGAAAAATATATCTCATTTTCATGGTTACCTACTGACCCTAAGCACAACTAGCAAAAGCCTTATACTAGAAGGATTTGGGGTTTACGTTTAGTGATAAATCCTGGTCCAGGGCAGTGAAGGCAGTGGGGAGAGTTTCTATGCAACAGGATATCAGAGAGTCAATACAGGATTCTCCACCGACTGCAGCTTACAGGAGGTGTGTTCCTAAATACTTTGCATTAATGGTTGTTCTTAAATACATTTTTGGAAAAAGATTTCACATGAAATCAATTATGTTTTTGACTCAATATCAAAATCTCAATATCTCTTTACAAACAACCAAAATAACTTTTTATCAAATTTTGTCTCTTGGAAAGGTCTGTTAGGTTTCAGTGGATCAAGCATGGACCCCAGTGATATGGAAAGAAATTCAGGGCTCTGCCAAAGGGGCACCTGAATTCAAAGTTAAATGAAATAAGGAGGTTGGTGATGGGCATACTACTGGAGTCATCTTCCCAACAACACATCTGTATTGGTGCACAAGGGATACTGCAATATAAACCAAAAACCATTGTGTCCTCCTTATTTATGAAGATTGTTATAGTTTGCAAACCTTACATGTAGAATATGGCCATTTGATGTACCTATCACATAAGTAAACATTCAGCCATCACATCTGACATTTGAACCACACTCAACACCAGTTGGTAGTGGTAATACATCTACTGTAACTGCTGTGTTTCCACTGCCAGAAAAACAAGAAAATTCTACATATTGTCTGATTGTGACCAGAGTGACACAAAATAATCCAAAAAACCTGTTGACCTATAAAATGTAAATTTAAGATGGCTTTTGGCAGACCACTAACATTTTTAAATGGGACTAACCATTATTACTCAAAAGCCATCCTGTTTATTTGATTTTTAGATTATTGCTGATTAGTTTGAACATAGCTGCAGTCTGACAAAGTATAGCATGAAAAAGTTTGTAAAAGCTAAATACTTCAAGGAAATCTTGAAAACAATAGAGCGACAACGGAACCCAAACCATAACCGGGACACATACCCCAATGTTACGTAACATTTTCCTTTAACTCAGTCTTTATCAAAAGAAGACAGCTGAGATAAAATGACACTGATTTTAGCTCTTTTCTAACATCTCCTTTTTCCATTTTCTCTCTTCCCTTATGACATCCTTCTTTTTCTGTCCATGAATTATTTCTTTGTGACTGCTGATTTTTGTCTAACTTATTTCCCATATTTCCTTTTTCTTCCTCCTCAGTCCATTTCATGTAGTCATGTGAAGCAGTGACTGTAATTGCTCCAGGGGAGTAAGGAGTTATTGCTACGCAGAAAAGAACGTTAATAACACCATCAACATTTCTGTAAGTGAGGCTAGCACTAGTGCAATATTTCACATTCACATTTTCGTAGAGAGATTTGTCTTCAAACCAAAGGTCACAAACAGCAACAGGTTCACCTACTTCTAAAGAAGGCAGCTTAAGTAAATCAACATCAATCAAAAAAAGAAGAAAACTACCATTTTCCTTCTGTTTCTTTTTTTGTGTCTCAGTATTTTTTCATGGGTGTATCAAAAGACCTTTTTCCCTTTTTGCCACTGTGTTGTAGTCAATTCAGTGCCAGCAGATACTGTAAAGAGATCATAGCATCTGCTATATAGTTTATGGGGTTACTTATTTTCGACAGTTCATAAATGATATAATCACATCATATACATGACGCTTTGTGATGATTATAAACAAGGCACAAAGGTTCTTTCTCAAGCTTTACAGGAGAAAATAATGTCTTTTTTGCATCAGCGAATTAACTGTGTGAACTGTATGTCTTCAGTTGTTTTGCCGCATGCAATGAATGAATTTTCTCTTCGCCAACCTACTGCTTTTTTTCTCTTACTTATCAGTTAGCATAGTAATGCCATATGTCTTTTTTAAGATATTTAAGTATTCTGAAAATTAATAATATATACTAGGCAGTTTTACTTTAAGTTTTACTTTTTGTGTAAAAAAAATGTGTTTCAAAGGACATTTAAGTCTGGTAAAATGCTACTGTTTTTCAATGAGAGATTTGTTGTTTAATGTCATTCCCTCATAATGTTTCTTTTGGGGCATTGGATGAATATGACAATATGAAGACAAGCAAGAAATAGTTGAAATCAAATCACTTATTATTCATACAACCATGACTGCATTGTCTTGATTTGTTCAAGTGAATTTATTCTACTCAAAGTGAACATCATTTCGATCACCCTCTTGCCTCTGGTCATGTTTCTGATAGGAACTTTCATAATTAGTGAGAATTTTGTCTATCTGCAAGTCTGGCACTGTACAGTATTAACAGTGAGACCCTCAAGTGTATCTTGACTGTTTTAATAGCACTTTAAGAATGCTGCTATCCTCTGCAAGGATACCCTGCAGGTATAGGGATATAGCCCATTAGGGTGCAAACAACTAATCACTTATCAATTAACTGGCATTAAGAAATTACTCGATTAAAAAAAAAATTGCAATTAATCATTTTGAATCTGTAAATCCTCTCCAGCCCACATGAGGGCATGCTTGACGCCAGAAGTCCACGCATGCGGGAACACCAGAAAAGCTGTCTTCTGACCAATAATTTAATTTATAAAATTTGATTAAATTCACAACAATAATACTAATAATATCTTTGTTTGCATTGTTCCATGTGTGAATGTGTTGTTCCTGCTGTTAAGAATAAATCTTTTATGAAGGAATATGATTTGTATTTTCTCTTGAAATAGTATTTTCATAGGAAGGAACCTACTGATTAAAAGGGAAATTCAGCTTAACAGAAAAATTGCCACTTCTTAATGCTATTATCAATCTATAAGATGAAACAACTATCATTAATGATTAATTGATAATTTGCGTCCCTAATATATATATATATAGAGAGAGAGCCTACGTAAATTTATTCACACACTTCCATTAAAGGTGCTATAACTGATTTTATTTTAATCTTTCTAAGAAAAATGATTTTTACACCATATATTATGTGGTAAAATGGGTATGACCATTAAAATGAATGACTTTGATTGTGTATATACAAGTCCAAGACATTTTTGTTAGCCACAGTGGCTAATTTCTTTACGCTCCATTTCTTCGTCAGTGGGGTTAACCTCAGTAACTTACAGATTCCCTGCTCTTACTGGCTGATCGGAACCCGGAAGTTACAGAAGTTAACCTGATTGGCAGAGAAAGAGCATCACGCCAATGCTGAAAAGTAGCCGCTTTCACTAACTAAAATGGCCTGGACTCGTACATATATGCAATAAATGAGTCATTCATTTTTATGGACTTACCCTTTCTACCACATAATGTACCGTGTAGAAACCATTTTTCTTCGAAAGATTAAAATAATATAAGGTATGGCTTCTTTTAAGATGGAAAAAAAAACAGCTGTCACTGAAATAAGCTGAAAGTGACAAAAGTAATATAAATAAGGATTTTATGAAAATCATGACATTGGTTCTGAATTTTGGTTCAATAAAATATTTTTTAACAAGTAAGAAGTGTAAGACATTAATACACACTATGTCACTCATAAGCTAATATTTTGTTGAGGAATCCTTTGAGTTACAGAGACACTTGATTGTATTGATTGTCTCAATCAGACTTCTATCCTCTTGGCAGGTATTTTGGGTTCTCTGTGCTGTCATCGGTCTAGAAACGAATTGTTTATTTGGATTTTTTCCCATTTAATTGAGTTGAAAAGATGTCTTATTTATAATTCACCAAAATATAATTTTGCAATTTTTATTCATGATTACTTTTTCAGTAATAGTAGTATCCAGATATTTTAATTACTATAAAGAATTAAGAGTTTTGCCATTTCTTTAATGGAAGAACATGCATAATTTTTTGCCAACAACTGTATACCTTCCTTATCTCAAAAGGTAGCTGTTGTTAACCCTAAGGCCATTGTAGCCCGCTTTTCTTAAAAAACAAAACAAATCTGCACTTTAATTGTACATACTGCATATACTGTATAATGCACTTGCTGCATTTCGTTACCCTGTATTTATACTTGAGTAATGACAATAAAGTTGAATAATAATAATAATAATAATAAAAACAAAAACCTCAAAGCATTTTTAAAGATGAAGTGTTTTATATTAGACAGGTGAGCTCTGATTTTAAATGTCTTTAATGAGTTCGACAAGATAGGACTAAGAAAAAGGGGCCCCAGTAGGCACGCCAGCATGAAACAGCCTGTTGCCATCTTTAATTTAAGACTCCACGATTCATCCAGCTCGGATTTTCTGCAAAGAGCAACGTGATGTTAATCTGGAAAGGCGAAATCACTCACCTCAGCGTCCTTTAGAACCAACCGTTGAAATGAGCTTCGTGGATAACAAAGCCTTTGGAAAGCGCAGTTAGTTTTCCTTCAGCCAGCTCCTGGCAAACTTCTCATGTGGATGCGAAATAAGGAGACGCTCTGACTCTTATCGTGAATGCTGTCAAACCGACATGAACCCTCAGAGCTCATTTCCATCCAACAACACCGCAACTCTGAGGCAGACTAGTCCAAATGGGGATATTAGTCTCGTGACACACGTCTTCGGCGTTTACAGGATTTCGCTGAAACGCAGCCCGAAGATGAGATGCGTTGGATGCGCTTCCACGTGAGAACCCACAGTCTCCCAGAGTCCGACTGAGGCACGCAGGTTTAGCTTCAACACGCTTCCACAGACGCGTCTCTCTCTCTCTCTCTCTCTCTCTCTCTCTCTCTCTCTCTCTCTCTCTCTCTCTCTCTCTCTCTCTCTCTCTCTATCTCTCTCAAAAAAAAAAAAAAAAATTTATAATAAAATAAAAAAAAAAAAAACCAAAAAACAT
>JAVQJG010078284.1:0-16228 GCA_036024015.1 Craterocephalus amniculus | reverse complement strand
AAGAAGAAGAAGATAAACAGGAAGAAGAAAACCATAGAAGAAGAATTTAGACGGTGAAAAAAACATTAGAAGTTGCACAAGCTTTAGAAATAAAGCTCTACAAGTGTTTAGGGAGTGTTGGTGTTAGAAACAACTTCATAGCAGCGCCTTTGTGCCGAAAATCGATGTTTGAATCTAACATTGTATCGCGGAGTTTATAATAAACTCAGCACTGCCGCTTAGCGGAGGTTAGCCATAGCAACAGAAACGACGCATGGAAGCATGAAGGCAGCGACGCATGAAGACGCTTGGAACGGACGCCCCAAATTACGTCCGTCAGGGAGCATAAATGGGCCTTTAGGGTGAGGGTCATGTGTGATGCTATCATGTCAATGTGGTGCAGAAGCTCTGCGGAAGGTTTCCATCATCTGGTTGGATCAACACACAAAGAATTAAAAGGGAGGTGGGACCTGGTACTAGAAGGTGGACTTGATAAAGAGGAGGGTGGGAGTGTGTACGTATTTTTAGAAATAAGAAAAATGAAAAGGAATATATACATTCATATTTCTTTTCTTAAGTCTTTACATCCTTTTTTCCAAATTCCAAAGTACTCATTCAGTGACTACAGGACACAACTCAGCCATTAAACAGAAACAACAAAGAGGGAAGAAAAGAGATGAAAAGGATCAGAGTTCATCCTCCTCTTCTTGAAGAGCAGCATGGCCACAAACAGCCACACTTACATCCCAAGTGCAACAACACTTAGTGAGAAGAAAGGAAAGGAAGAACTATTAGAATGAATGGAAAGGTGGCAGATATGAGCAGGGCTGCAATTACTCATTTCTGATCAAATATCAAATCACTTCATAAACAAGTTCATTCATCATGATAAGTCTTCCTTAAGTACAGCTTCTTTCTGTTTTCTATTTTCAGTGATTAAATTTATTTTTAAAATCTATGAAACAGTGACGATAAAGTACAGAAAATAAAATATTGCATGAGGCAACTTCAAAAATGAGCATATAGATGAATTTCTCTGAAGATTTTCATAAATGGTGCTGGAAACTAGACGGAAGTAAATCACAGTTCAGCTGAAGGCTGACAGATGCTCAGAGGCTTGCAGAGCTGGAAGAATGAGGATTACATCCCGTCAGTCCCTTTTATCCCCTCATATCACCGACATGTTGATGAGTTCAGCTTTCATCTGCCAGCAAGAAATTTATGGAATTCATTGCAGCCCTAAAGTGTGTGATCGTGGAAAAGTGGCTGAGAACACAGGGATTGTTCACCTCACAACAGACAACAACCAGCACAAAAACCATGTCTTTTACTGGGACAAAACCACCAAGTGACTGGACGTTGACTGGAAGACAGAGAGGAGGGTGGAGGATGAGGGTGGAAGGAGTTAGATACTTTCATTGGGAATTTTAAGATGTGCCAGATACTGTGCAAATCCTGAGGGGTTGGTGCAGACTGGGTGTGGAAAGATCTCTGCACCTCACCCCCTTTGCCATGTCCTGATATCTTGATTTATTCCAAACATGTGAGAAATTGTCTGTAGTTTTTTTGTGTAAGACATTGAAAGATTAAATATTTTAGCTGTGACTGTGAGCTGGACCGAGACTTTACAGGGCATATTTACTAAGAGGAATGAATCTCCCATGGGCATCATGGAACTGTCCAGTTCTGCAGGTGAGACCCTAAAAAAACTCCTCCCTGACTCTCAGGCTTCACTCTCCACTAAACGAATTCATTTCCATACAGTATGCCGGTGTTGGCTGGTGTTGTAAGGAAGTCATCAACTCCTCACAGTTCTTTTAACTTCCTGGACCCATCAGCAGGCCTCATCATGTGTGTGTACAGGTGGGTGATTCTTGGAATTTCATCTATCCAAAAATTTTTTGGATTCCTATGACCAGACCTAGAAAAACCAAATTAATCAAAATCATAATTCCAACATTAAGTTAATCTACTGGGTCATGTTTCCCTCACAAAAGTGACCTTTTTCATTGACAACCATCTCACTAGTCATACCTGGTTCATCATTTGCAACAGACAGCAGCAACATTTCCTGAGCTGACAGCTCTTCTAGATCTTTTAGGTTTATTTCTGGTTGATAACACTAGAGGTGTGAAATACTGCAACAAGCTCAGCCAGCAAGATTTCTAGAGTTATGAGCCTTATAAATCTGCACATGCAAATTAGTCTAACTCTGGTCAAATTGAACACTGATAGATAAAAAAGTAGATAAAATTTAATTTTAGCAAATGCAAATCATTAGTAAATATGCCCCTAAACCACAGGAAGGACCTGGGAGTGAGTTGGGAAAACAGAAGATTATTGTGGTGATGTTGGAGAAGAGGCTGCAAGCACAGAGCAGGTTTGGAGGTCTACACTCAGGACATGAACAGAACTGACACAACAACTAACCAACCGAGGAGGAGGAAGAAGAGAGAGACCAACCAACACACAAGAAAATGGCAGAAGGCATAATTACCACGCTCATGAGTGATGACTGAGGAAGGGAGGAAAGTGCAGTAAAACAAAATGGGAAAAGAAAGAGAGAAAGAAAGTAAGACACAAAGAAACAAACAAATTACATATAGGGAAAAGAGCTTAGAGAAAAATCTGAGTGAAAATCTGAACAGCTGAAAAAAACTCGAAGAAATTACTGAACAGTATGAAACGTGAGTTTTATCTGATCTGAATAGTGTTGATGGTGGGTGCTCAGACGCGCTGTTCATACGGGGATGAGGCAAAAATCATACTAAGTTCATGTTATAATAGGTGCAGCCATGATGTTTGTTGACTTTTGATAAAAGAATCATGTTGGGTCTGACTGTCAGCAATGAATGACAAGACTCAGTTGTTGAGATTTTGGTTTGCTTTGCAAAGGGGAAATCAGGTTTGGAGCAAACTGTCACAGCAGCGCTCCGAGCCTGACTTCCAAGTCCCTCCTGGGCCAGCGACCTTTTATTGAGATCAGCAGACACTCAAGCATACAATAGAGGTCAAAGGTCATAAGACATATATCCATTATATGTGTCAAGACGCAGAAAGTAATGTATGCATCTTTTGTATGGCAACATCCTGGTTTTGAAGGAGAGGGGGTTTCCAGCAAACAACAGGATGTGCCCCTACAGCTGAAATCGATATGCAATGATTTCAGTATACAATGTGTGTTGAAGGTCACAGAAAGGTAAATGTGGGTAAATACTTAGTATAGATAGAATAGATACTGAAAATAAATAATAACTGAATTTCTCCAACCATCATTTCCTGATCATGCAGTGACAGGAATGTCCAGAAGTTTCCTTCAGATTCTGCCAACTGCACCCATAAGGGAACATCTTGAGAATTTGAATGCAGAGAGACAGAGATGAGATTGTATAACCAGTGGTGACCCAGACCCTCAGCCCACCCCACACGCCGGTAAGCAGAACTTATGCCAACATCAAGGCAGCTAAGTTATACTCAATCGGAAACTGTGGGTCAATTCAATTGCAATTATCCAGCTAACATTAACTCTAATCTAGCTAAGTGTTTTTTTCATAGGCAAACTGACCTGACATTATATTCATTGCGAACAAAGTGAAAAGTTTTACTAATCTAAACTACTTTTCTTCCTGTTGTTTACATCTGAGGTATAACCAAAATGGCACAAGAGGGCGTGTCTACTAGATGGGTCTGACAGAGCCTGATTCATGTTATAGATTTGATATTTATGTACAAGTTGAGAACAGTCCAGTGAGGAATTCCTTCAAGTAAAAACAGGTAAAACGTTCATAAAATTAAAATTCATGGAAAAGTTCAGACTGTTGTCCGTCCATTAAATTTTTTTCATTATCCCAGGTACCAGACTGGTAACTGTCATGAGGAAGAGGTACCAAACTGGTAAACACAACCGAACCATGTGCTTGTCAGATGTTAGCTGGCTGAAATGTGATCAATACTAAAACTGTTAAGATCTCATATTATTTCCACTCTGATGTGGTGGAAATGAAAGTCATCCTGCATCAACCAATGGGGTGAACCAGTTTCCTCGTCGTTGCTTGTAAAAATAAATATTAGAAGCTACATTACATGTTTCCACCAAATCAAAAGATGCATCAGTAACTGTTTTATAATTGCATTGCTCCACTCTGCATCATAATGGAATCAAACAAAGATGCTCCCAGCCCAAACCAACATGTCAACATCAGACTTCAACCATCCAGTCTAATAAATGTCAACAAAAAAGGGTCAACAGTAGAGTGCGGTGATTGCAGAGATTTGGACAGTTTTCATGTTCAAAACCAACATCCTCTCCTCCGCTGCACATCCTGCTGCTCATTCCACTTAACACTTTAGGAATACTTCACCCTCAGAATGATGTGCCCTCATTTTCACAGCAGACATTCTCCACATATAGTAGCCAGTAGGCTGAGAATGGTTCTGTGCTAACCCCAGTCTGCCCCAGCCACCGTAGCATCACAGACGCGCATCCAGGAAGTACAATATGCTACGGTTTGGGCTCTAAAAATGTACTAAATTATGTTGTTTCAAGTAAATTATGGATGCTTTCCACTCAGGACACTTGGATTACGTTGGACAGCAGTATGGAGGAATATTGCCAATTTTTTGTCGACTTTTATGGACAGTTTTGAAGTGGCGCTGTTAAACATCACTGTGACGGAATCAATGCAGAACAAAAACCTCCCCACATCTCCGGCTGCATGATAAATATCAAGAATGTGTTCCAGAGTGTTAATCAGCATGAGGGTGAGTAGAAAATGAAGGCACATCATTCCGAGGGTGAAGTACTCCTTTAATGTAAAATAGATTTTGCATCTAAGGAAGAACTTAAAATCTATTTAAAAAGAACCAAAAACTGTGACTGCTGCACCTATTATAACAAATCTATGTAAATAAAGACATTTTAAGAGGCCAAACTCTGCTGTGTTGTAAAATTGCGTTACAAAATATTTTTATATTCGTAACGCTAATGTACCAGTGGTGAAATAATTATAATTTTTCAAAGCATGTCTCAGGGCATAATGATTACAGGGTACAGGGGTTGGAAGGGGATAATCAGAGTAATGCACATTTGGATACCAGGAAGTCACACTTGATAAAACACAGGAACAGCAGGTGATGTTCAACTGCAAACATCTTTAACTGAAGATGATGTGTGATGAAAAACTGGGCAAAGAAAAAAGTAGATTGATGATTTGATTAGAGGAAAAACAAATCATTGTGAAGTACAGACAAAGACACCAAAGAGGAAGTTTCTTTTTTGTTCAGTATGAATCATCAGCAGGTGTTGCAGACCTGGGAGCGTCAGTCTAATGAACAGCTTAGAATTTTGTATTCTTAAGATTGTTAAAGAAAACATCTGTAGCCGGAAAGGAGAAGCATTTTCACATTAACTAGTAAGTATTTAACAAACACCCAGCATTCTCTGATACATGGTCTATCAGTGTTCCTTGTGTTTCTGTTGCCATTAGGAAAAAACAATAGAAAGGCTTACCTGACCCCTCCTCCGTCACCATTCCCAGCCCCTCGGCTTTATTTTGCCTTTCAAATGCATTTAAGTCCAGAACACTGAAACAAAGCAAAGAGCATCATGAACTGCAGATGTTCCTCCACACCAGCAGCCCAGACCCAAACATTCAGACACGAGCCCGGAACTAGTAATCCAACACATCACAGTACAGATTAGAAATAACCACTAGTTTCTCTCCAGGCAGAGAATTTCTTGCAGCCTCGGGCCAAAAGGCTCAAACCTTAAACCTACCTCTCTATAAAAACCTAAGTTACAGCCTCATTTTCATCAGCAACATCCTAAATTTTTATACATGGTGACGTTTATTTGAACCTGTTGTCCGAGTGCCAAAGATCCAGTTTGACCTCTCAGGTCTATAAACATCCATATCAAGTGGATCAGGGTTTCTAAATCCTCTGGGTGGACGAATTACAGCGACATTGGGTTTATCAGGGATTCTAAATCCCAGCCTTGTCAGGTTGTGTCAGGCTGCTTCCTGCTTTGGTTCCTGCTGTTGCTTTGCAGCTTTACTCTCCCTCTGCGTGCATTTCTCTAACAATATTCTTATTTTCCCCTCAGGCAATGTATGTGCAGCAGCTCCTGGATACTTAGTAATGACTGGTACTATATTCAGTCCTTACTATATAAGACTTTTATGGTTTTATTATTATCTCATCAGGATGGCCTAAAATAGCAGAAACTGGGAGGAAAGAGTGCTGGAATGCTCAGTGCAAAGCCGAAGAATAAACCATCTCACAGGAAAACGGGAGGACCAGTAACAGTTAGCAGAGGTTAGCAACACTACCGGCTGTCCTGCACTACCATCCATAACAAGTATCTTCTCAACTACTCTCCTTCTCCCTAGCACGATAGTTATGACCAGCTGCGCAAAGAAAACTGACCACAAACCTCCCCACAACCAGACTTGGAGATACAGATCAGGTTTGCTCCACTGCTGCATGTTTCTGGATCTACAGGATGAAATGTGTGTGGAGAATGTCCATAAGTACTGTGCTTTCTAAAGGACATGGTATCAGATGTGGGCGTCAAATTTAAGGCAGATTGTGGCTGTAAATGGACTGTAGAAGATCTCATTTAACACGCGGGCTCCGACAATGTGGAACAGCAATTAGCTGTCTGGGTGCCCGGATACGGATCATCAGCCAACTGTTAAGTCTAAACACATGGCTGTCTGCTGCATGTGCCACAGTTTCAGTTCATTTTATAAACAGCTTTCATTTCTTCTGGGACAGAGACAATTTTGTGAGATGGACAGATTCCGCATAATCGGTCAGCATTGAGGCTCCAACATTTTCATTTTTTTATCCAGACTGAAATCCAGATTGATCAATTCAACAGGCGTAGAGTTAGTCAGAGTCAGGCATTACTTAGACAAGATGTCATTTAACGACCCAGTGCTGGGAATGAAACAGCCATTATGAGCTTTGTAAAGAAAACAAAGACTCAAAAATATTTAACAGATAAGATGGAGGAATAAGACTGCTCTGAATGTTAAACTAAATGTAGGATAAATAGCTGCTGAGGTGACCACCCTGTGTTGTTCTGATGATCTAAACTGGCTGACCACATTCCACCCAGTTAAGCCTACTGGGCACAGAGAGATGCATGTAGTTATTCCAGATGCATCTATAAGCTCCATTTAAGATTTCTGAATAGATCATGTTGTCTTTGTGTCCTTGATAAAAAATATATCAGCTGGTCAAATCTGAAAAGAAGTCAGAAAAACTAATGAAGATGAAGAAAAATGTTACTATAAAGAGTTTTGATGGCCTGCGAAAGATGGAGAGAGAGAGAGAGAGAGAGGGAGGTTTGAGTGCAACATATGTTGCTTCCATTCTAGATAAGTGTTGGTCTTTATTCTGGTATCTGGTGTGAGTAATAACAGCCTTGCACCTGCTCACAATGAGAGAATAGAAATTACTGTCTGTTGAGTAAGTAATGACTTTAAAAATGTCTTCCTTTCTATGTTGTTATAGTCATGATAAAAATGACAGGATTGTAAATAGGGAGCTGATGTTTCATTTATCCAGCATACTCCACATCAGGAAGAGGTAGACTGGTAGTCCGGCCCTGGCTGTAGGTATTTAAAGACTAATGAAAACACCTTGGAAAATCTCATGTTTCATGTCTGCCAGCAGAAAGAGGAGCCGTTTGTAGTTACCTGCACGACTGCATCAGACCAGCCAGACTTTGGAAAAAGCCCACATCCTTCTTGTCTTTCAGGTAGTCCAACATTTTCTGTCAAAGACACAGAAAAACACCACAGTTCAACTGAGATGATTGTGTTTTATCTTACACAACAACGTTCTGAATGAGACACATGCAGATGGACAATAATAATGATGTCTAATTATTATTATTATAATTAATGATGATAATAAAATCTGAATTAAAAGCACCTTGCATGGTCATTAAAAAATAAGATAAAGAATAAAATCAGCATGCAACAAACACTAAGACAATATAAAGAGATAAAGAAAAGGATGAACATGCTTCAGTGGATACAGTGAACTGGCCGAATGGAAGAGATGGGTTAGGAATCAGAGGTCTGGATGTATGGTGGCAGAGTTCTGGTGCTGGTGAGGGTAAGGCGCACAGTGAGGGGCATGAAGGAGAAGACTGTTGATTTGGGGGTTAGTGGACTAGATGAAACAGCAGATTGTAGGTAACTTAGAGTGGAGGGGCTAAGTGTTCGTACATTCACCCATGTTTGTATGAGGAAAACTATTTAATAAAATGCCAGAAAGAACGATGTGGCTAATATGTATAAAATACACACACTCATTATGACACGTACACTTAGAATGACTAAAAAGAGTAACAGTAACACAAATAGCATTGATCTGTCCATTAAAATCAAACAGAGGACAGTGATGGAACATTACCTGCTGGACCGTTGAGTTTCCTCCATTTAGAATAGCTATGCCCAGCTTCAGAGTAGACGCAACCATGAGACCCATCTCACCTGGATAAAAGAACCCAAACAACAGAATAACTGCAGGGTAAGTTCATAACCACAGAGCTGGACATACCCACGTTCTATGAGAATAATAATAATAAAATAAATCTAAATAATAAATAATAAAATATTCATTTCTAATGGCCTAACCAATAAGACAATACATCTACAATCTTCAGTGATATAATGATCCAAAGATCCAGAGGTAGTACTTCTGTAACTGAAGCCCAGATTTAATTAATCATTAGCACTGACTTCAGTTATTTATAAAGTGAGTTAAATCGGTGTTTGGATGTTATGTAGCGTCGGCAGTGATACAGCTCTGCATCGCTCTGTTGTGTTGAAGCAGGATCTGAGGCAAAAGGTGAAGCCCTGGATTTACCAGTCCACACGTTCCTACCCTCACCCATGGTGATGAGCTCTGGGTAGCGACTGACAGTACGAGATGACAAATACAAGAGTTTCCTCCTCAGGGTGGCCGGGCTCTCCCTCAGAGATAGGGGGATCTCGGTAATCCAGGAGGAGCTCAGAGTAGAGCCGCTGCTCCTCCACATCCAGAGGATGGTTAGGTTAGGATGTCTCCTGGATCCTCCCTGGGGAGGGATGTACAGGTGTAAGACACATCCCACTAGGAGACCTAAGGGTAGACCCAGGACACGCTGGAGGGGTTGTATCTCATAGCTGGCCTGGGAGCATCTCGGGATGAGCTGGCTGATGTGGCTGGGGAGAGGGAAGTGTGGGCTTTGCTGCTCAGGCTGCTGCCCCCGTGACACTTAATGAGCATTACTAGCAGAGTTGCCTCCTCCCTCACCCACCCCCATCTCGCCTGGGTGTGGCGGGTGGCTGTTTATCTCTCCTGTTCAGTATCTTAGCTATTCCTTGGACTGATCTCTTCCATACTGAGATGCCCGATACCTGCTGGAACCACTTCTCCAGGGTGGGGGCATGGCTCCCTACGGGGACCACATTTGTCTTCACTTTCCAGGCTTTCTCCAGCTCTTCCTTGAATCTGTGGTATTTTTGTCTTGTTCTTTTTTCATGGTATCTACATCATTGGTGATGCTACATTCATCACAACAGCTTATCCATCATCACAATGGCCACCATCATTTCATCGTTCTGTATTGGGAAGTCCCACAGATCTTAGCTCTCTCATTCTCCATCACGTTGGGAGGTGTTTCCATGGTGACCACAGGGGTTTCCAGTCCACATTCTGCACAGACTGCTGTTAGTGCTGGATTGTTGCAGATTGGCACAGCCTGCACCTGGGATCCAATCTGGTAGACCTGGGATCCAACCTGGTAGACCTGGGATCCAGCCTGGTAGACCTGGGGTCCAGCCTGGTAGACCTGGGGTCCAGCCTGGTTGACCTGGGGTCCAGCCTGGTTGACCTGGGGTCCAGCCTGGTTGACCTGGGATCCAGCCTGGTTGACCTGGGGTCCAGCCTGGTTGACCTGGGATCCAGCCTGGTAGACCTGATATCCAGCCTGGTATGGTACACCAACCGTCTTCAGTCCAGCAGTCTCCAGCCATTGGTATGATGTGTTCCATGCTTGAACATCTGTGGTCTGAACTTCCTCTTTGGCCAGCTTATTGTCCCAAGAGGGTACCTGATCATTGGTATGATGTAGCTACCAACTGCCCAGATCTGGACCCTACCATTGAGTGGACTTCTAAAGATTGGCCTCAGTCGCTGCAGATACTTGACTGTTGCAGTTTTCCTTGTGGCCTCTTCATGGTCCCATCTGCCTGTGGGATCCAAGGTACCTGTAGCTCTCCTCAACATCTGCTATTTCTTCCTCTGGGAGTACAGCACCCTCAGTACATACAACCTTCCTTCCCTTTTAGCATTTCTCCAGTCTGGATAACATTCTGATGTCCCTGCTGAAGATCCTAGTAGGGTGGGTCAGGCACTGAATCAGGACTTCTCATGGAGCAACAACCCTTGACTGATTCAATCTGATTCTATATAAACCAAATTAACATTTATTCAAACTCATCTTTGATGAAAACCTGATACATCCTGAAGGAATTGCAATGACAATACTGGATTATCTGTGATGCATAAGTGATATGTTCATCACTGACTAAAATCATAAATGTGGGTCCTAAAAGTGTTAATGGAACCCGAATGTTGTTTTAGGCAGGTATAATGCACATGTTGCATGAAGTCTGACTGTGTTAGGTGATAAGGGTTAACTCATACACGTCATACTGCACATTCAGGAGTGTTAGATGGAGCTTTGACTGTGTTTGGTTTACCTTTACTGGCACTAATGGTCTGAAGTACCATCTCAGCAGCTCCACGGTCATGAAGTCGAGCCTGCTGATACAGCAGCTTCTGCTTCTCCATCTCCTTCTCCTGTTTGTTTGAAACAAGGCACGTTTGACGATTACTACTATTTAACTGATATCACCATGGAGACATAGAGATGCTGATACTGACTAATCACATACCTCAAAACTCTTCACTTCTCCTTCTTCATCTTCCTCATCATGGCAACTCTTAGCAAAGTGAGAGATAAAAGGGAAAGAATATATGGGAAGAAAGATACAGGATGTACAACTGAAGGAACAGTAAAGACAACTGATGACAGTCATAAAGATATTTGTTGCTGGTACCTTAGCCATGATGTCAGCATAGGCCATGTAGAGATTGTCCTCGTCCAGTTTGCTGCAAAGGGAGATAACATTTTACAGCTCTGTTCTAAAAAGTCAGGACCCTGATTTTAATGCAAATAAGAAAAACAACTATATTGCAGTATCAACACCAAGAAAACAGATGTAATATTACAAGACTGACGTCATTATTTAACAGGAAAAAACTGCTGTAATTTTCTATGAATAAAGTCATAACGTTCCAACCAGTTCTTTTAGAAGAGAAAAGTCAAATTGAGGTCTAATGAGCATTTCCTGAATTTGTACTGGAGCACTGGTTTCACAAACCAGAAGATACTTCATCTTTTGGTCCATCAGCACCACATTATTATTGGTGTGAACAATTGGAAAAGAATGTGCAAGAAAATGAATTTATTCTGCAGAAAGAACCAGGTGGACTTGGAGGAAAAGTGGTTTTTGGTGAGTATAAATGGTCAGTGCAGGGTAATCAGTGGATGCATCCACCAGTCAGAGGGGTTTTCTTCAGCATCAATAACCCTGCAAGTGCAACGCATGCTGAAGTACAACTTCCTCATTCCAAACCACTTTCCTCCTCTAATAACAATTTGCTGAAATATTAAAACTTCATTCTCAGAAAATTATGACAGTTTTTTCTCATCAAATTATGACTTCAGTCTCAAAATATGACTTTTTTCTGGTAAAACTATTACTTTTTTCCCTCACTGCAAACTATTTTTGTCCTACATCCAAGCAAACAGAAAAATGCGTTAGTTAGTTCAGTTCATTAACAAATATGAACAGATAATTCAGATTAAAATGAACATCACAGTCACGATTCAAATGTCTGAGCATTTATCAAGGGGAACCCACCATTTCTCAGTGAGGGCCGTTCTACTGAAGAGCTGAATCAGCTGATGCAGTGGATCAATGTGCTTCACCCCCTCATCTTCCTCGGACAGCTCCTGTTCACCTGGTTTCTGATTTAATTAAATACAGAAATGCAGTAAAAATCATTTCTATTCGTTTTTCTTTAAAGTAGAGATCCTGATAAAACTCTTGAACCTTCAGCTGCGGATGAACTTACAGCTAGATCCTCAATGAGTTTGTCTTCAAAGTAGTGCTCCTCTGCCTCGATCCAGGACTTCTCATAGCCCTGCAGGAACAGGTTCACCGCCCTGTGTCTGGATTCAGGCATAGACGGGGATGAATATGGACTGAATAATGATAATATTTAGGAAATTTGTAAAACAAAATAAACCATGAACAGAGAAACGAAAGTGCCATAAGTAGTGAAAAATCTGAAATTTGGAGCCTGTCCAAGAAAATGTCACCACCTTGATTCAATCGACAAACATCCCAAAGGGGATGAGGTGAAAGGTAAGAGACTGGAGGAGTGATGGTGGGGGGAGGTTGGTTGAAGGGGAGACTTTTGGGGATTGAGCTAATATATAACAAGTTGCTACTATGTAGTTCTCTTTTAATTTTCTCCTGCTGGAAAATTGCAACATGCCAAAAATCTGACATGGTGCCAGGAAATGTTAAGTACTAGGTTCAGGTTCAGGTCTAAGTTCAGCTCCTGATTCAGGTCTAGGTTCAGGTTTAGGTTTAGGTTTAGGTTCAGGTTTAGGTTCTGGTTCAGGTGTAGGTTCAGGTTTAGGTTCAGGTCTAGGTTCAGGTCTAGGTTTAGGTTCTGGTTCAGGTCTAGGTTCAGATTTAGGTTCAGATTCAGATTCAGGTCTAGGTTCAGGTTTAGGTCTAGGTTCATGTTTAGTTTCAGGTTCAGGTCTAGGTTCAGGTTCAGGGTCAGGTCTAGGTTCACGTTTAGTTTCAGGTTTAGGTTCAGGTTTAGATTCAGATTCAGGTTCAGGTTTAGGTTCAGGTTTAGTTTCAGGTTCATGTCTAGGTTCAGGTATAAGTTCAGGATTCATAGGGCTCAGACTGTGATAGAGTGGTTTAGGTAGTATAAGATAGGATTTCTACCACAGAGTCCAGACCTGAACCGTGTGGAGGATCTTCTGGAAGTGCAGGAGGACAGACTCTCCCATCACCACCAGATCTTTGATGGAACTAAACGTGATGTTACTGAAGCTGACAGATGAAGGACGTTCAACCATGTGAGGTGGGACTTTTTTGGACAGGTGGTCCAGGTTGTAAGAAATCTGATCAAATACATTAGGCCTCTGACTTCTTCAGGTATGTGCTCCAGCTTGGCCCCCCACCTTCCTGTCTCTGGTAACAGAGACCACTAGAGTAAGCCCTCTGACCCTGGGTGTGTACCTGGGTAGGTTATAGAGAGGAGCCATCCTGAAACAAGCCACCACAGCTCTCTTCCTCTGTTTAGACAGCAGTTTGTGCCACACTGCCTTTTTGCTGCGCTGGGGATGCTCCACCTGCAGACACACACCAGTCAGTCCTCCAGCTTCGGATGCAAACAATCATCTGACTTTCCTCCTCAGAAATATCTTTCTCTCCAACAGACGCTTATGCCTTAGATATGGCTGTACAGACCTGGTCCAGGTGGAAGAGGACATGGGCAATGATCAGGACTCTCTCCACAGTCTTCTCGGGGTCAGAGGTATCTTCATAGTGGTTAGGAAGGTCTCTGTACAGGGCCATCTGCCATCGAATAGCCGGGTCCTCCAGCTGCAGCAGAAACAGAGGAAATCTATTTCTATTACTCTAATAAAATATCATCTGAGAGAAGCAAAACAAAAGAAGACAAGATGAGCCAGACAAGGAACAAGCTTTCTTACCTTCCCCTGAAGGTGCAGATTGTTCCTGATGATGTCTCGAACTTCATCCTCTGTGTCCTTCTGTTGACAGACATCCTTTCAATAACACTCATCACATTTCATTTGACTGGAGCAAAAATAGTTGGGATCTTCCCAGGATCCTGGTAGTGGTCTGCTACCTGAGTGAAGCGGCCCTTAGCCAGAGCAACCAGCTCCTGTTCTCCTGGAGCACAGATGTTGAGTCCTACAGGTAGCAGACGCTTCAGGGTTGCCACGATCAAGCTGGTCTGCATGGAGTATCGATCACCCTTCCTCTTCATTTTCTTCCTCTCTTGGTCGGAAACGATTCCCTGCAAAGAGGCAAAGTTAAACATCAGAGTAAAACTCAAGAATCTCATTTATCTGCTTTAAATCTGAATGTTTCTCATCATCCTTTCTTCTCTTCTGGCTCCATCCCTGTTTTCATACCTTTGACGTTTTGCATTTGGTGTCAGAGATGAGGAAAGACATGTTGTTGATTTCATTCTGGACCACAAAGTTCTGCTCTTCTCTCTTGAAGTTCTGTGGACAGGTGACATGACTTGATGACACACCTCTCCATATCTCTGCTACATCAACACGTCCCAGTAACCTGCCTGATGGGAGCACAGGAAACCTCAAGAAGCCAGTAACACTTGCTTTGGGTTTTGCATCAGAAACCGGATCCAGCCAGATGGAACCACAGCAAATAATTACAAGACTTAGAATAGACGCATTGATAGTTTCCAGACTATATTAATCCCAACTTTTATCCATCTATAGATTTTTGCTAGAGAAGGCTCCCTTGTTTCAGCATTGGGAGCAGCTGAGGCGTTAGTCCCAGGACTTCTTTAACCATGATGTACCCAGCAGATTCTGAGCCCTGCCTGTGACTGTGGCGCTGAAATGGAGACTCATCAGACCAGCTGGTCCAGTTGTGGTGAGTCTGTGTGAGTTGTAGCCTCAGTTTCCTGTTCTCAGCTGACAGGAGGGAACCCAGTGTGGTTTTCTGTTGCTGGAGCCCATCAGAGATGCTATTCTGCAGACCGTGGTTGGAACCAGTGCTTACTGGACTTCCTGTTACCTTTTTATCATCTCCAACCAGTCTGCCCATTTTCCTCTGACCTCTTGCATCCTCATCCTGATGCTCATGTTGGACTTGGCCATGACTACAGGCTACATGTGATTGGCTGATATTTGTGTTAACAGTAAGCAGATGTTGAGTGAATAACATCATATTTATATATTCTGTAATTGATATTGCAGCAATTTATCTGTTATAAAGACAGTTTTTTAATTCTGTCCTGTTCTAAAAGGGTTGAATAAAATGCTGTAATAAATCAGGATCTGCTTTTCTTTGCTCCGTGACGTTCTCACATGAGATTTGGCCCAGAAGATGAAGATTTCAGCCACCATCCTGAACAGCTCCTCTGCCTCTGGGTTGGACTCTTTCAGCCATCTGGCCCTGTGAGACAGATATCAGTTTAATCCAGTCAGATCCGGTTAGACTTAAATGTTTATAAATAATTTGTATTACCAGCACAGATAATCATCATTATCAACATCATCGTCATAGAAAAACAACTTATCTACTAAAACATGGTCTTTTGCTGAGCAGATGTGGTGGAGTACGTTAGTACCTGTTGTAGTCAACAAATCGAATGAGGAGAGGGTAGAAGGCATACAGGTCTCTGACCAGTATGGTGAACTGGTCCATGATCAGAAGCTCTGTCTCAGACATCTCTCCTCTCCCCTCAGCCTTGCTGTGTTCTTCATCCATCTGCACCACAGCAGCTTTCTATAAAACAAATACACATCATTCTGCCTTGTGATGATTTTTATGATCTTTAATCTGACAAGCAGCATTTTAATCCTTCTGCCATCTGTTTAAAAAAGATGATTCTGTATCATAATGACAGAAATGTGCAGATCTCCATTAATCCCGCTTGAAGGAAAGGTTCGGTTATTTCGGCTGGCATGGATTTGAGTGATGATTTTTCAGAACAGCTATCTAAGTTAGTAGAAAGGACACAGTTCATGTCCACACCTAAAATGAGAGACTGTGTCCATATTAGGAATTTGAGAGAAGGTCTTTATAAGGAATGCATGGTCATCCTTATTTTTTTAACTTTTCTGCCATGTTGTTGAAACCTTAGCTTCCGTTAGCTTCCCAGTGCTTTCTTCTGAACGCCCACTGTAGTAAACAAAGTGAGGTCGCTAATGGCTGGGTGCGTGCGGAGGTGACGTCACACACCCGACGCTGTAAAAATTTGCATTTTAATCTCAGCCCAGGAGCGTAAAAATTCCAAAAGGCACTGGGACGGAATGAATACTACGGTATTTACACAGACATTTTAAAAAATAGCTGATTTTTAA
>JAVQJG010078275.1:0-17155 GCA_036024015.1 Craterocephalus amniculus | reverse complement strand
TGACTATTAACAGACACATGGGAGTTTATTGTAAAAAAACATTTGTTTGTCTAATCCAAACTATCTCTGAGTAATGGTTTGAAATGTAAAAAGTGTTGCAACTGTCCCCGGTCTCCCCTACAACTGAACTGAAAGAAATGCCCACATTTACCTAGCAACCTATTTATGAAGATCGTTTATTGCTAACATCAGCCTGTGTGTATTTAATAATCTCAACACACTGATGCAAAACGTTTGTGTCTGTTTATGTGCTCTCCGACCTGGCTTTCCTTCTTATTCCGCCCAAAATGGCGACGCGCCGCGATGGAGTAAACATTACACGTGACTTGGCAGAGACCGATTGACAGTTTTAAAAGCAATGTTGTGGCTACCCTATTAAATTTGGGAACGGCTGTTTTTAGATGTGGTAAAATGTCACTAAAAAGCATGAATAAAAAAGATTTTGTGGAAATGACTCTGTTTTTAGCTCAGTTACATTGTTGTTTCTGCTTCTGTGTCAGCTGGAGGAGGAGCTTCGTCAGCAAATCCTGGAAAATGGACTTGCTGGCACCGTTAGTCAGGAGCTGAAGGACAAGTTACGCAAGGTCAGACTTCACACTACTTTATAGTTACATGTCCCAGGGCCCCGTTTTAATCCTGCAAGTGCAATGACAAACAGCACACAGACTGTTTGGCTCCCAGATGCACCTGCCACTATGTTCCATGTATGTGTAAATAGCAGCACATGGTGGAAAAACAGCTGGATGAAATTGAACTTAAATCAGATTTTTATTTCAGTTACTCTTCCCCTAACGTGTTGTTAGTCTCTGCTTGGAGGAGATCCCCGTCAGTCATGAGGCATGTGACAGCAACAGTTCTCATGGAACAACATTTCTTTATTTGTTGCTTCAGTGGAATAAGAATATGAACTCACAGCAGCATATATTTACTATCCTTTTATCTCCCCCCCCCTGAAAGATGACACCAGTACATAATGAAGATGCTTGCTGTGGTTTACATCACCATGTTTGTCTAACTCTTTTTAGTTTGTTTGCTTTGTCGGGATGTTTCTAAAAATAGTTTAACAGGGCATGCTTGAAATGATCATTTCATTAAACAGTGATCGAACTCATGTCTGCAATCGTCAACAGGTTGTCGGCCAGACACCTGGAGGATTATCTGTTCATGATCTACCTGCTGAGTACAAGGTAAAAACTGATCTTTATGTTGCTTATTTTAAACAGGAAGCTGTTTACAAAAATAATACAAACTTGAAAGTTTGCTTACTGCACATCCACATATTGCATGTTCAGAAGCTGTAAATGGAAATCAGAAAATACATGTTTTTTACTTTATGTGTTTTAGTATAGTTATGTGTTTAAGTATATCTTGGGTCCAAGTCTGTAATGTCAAGTTCTCAAGGAAAAGATTTCACAGATAATCAGCATCCTTTTTATGCTAAATAAGAATATTCCTCAGGAGACATTAGAGTGAGAAAACAGTTACTGTTCTCTCTGACTGATCAATAGGGGAATAGGTTTAAGAACCGGTTAGGTTTCTAGTTGAAATTGTCACAGTGAAACACCTCAATAATAACACCAAATTTAACCAGAAATTATTTCATTAACCCACTCATTTTGCTTTTTAAAATGATTTCCATGTAAAAACAAACAAATAAGCAGCTGCTTGCCTTGACTTTTTCTTCTCTCTCTCTCCTCAGAGACTCTTTGGTGAAGACTTGCCACTGTTACAGACTGGCTTTGTCAGCGTTACCGAACTTGTTGGCGCCCTGAGTGACATTTTCCACTTGATACCAGCAGTTGACGACAGTGGACACCATTGGAAAATAATGGACGTACACAACCCTAATAACACAGGTGTGGAGGCGCATAATTGTAGTTTTCAGATCAAAATGGCCAGGATTTATCTGGCTCTTTGTTGACATTGATTTACACTGTTATTTCATTTTAATGTATAACTCATTAACATTTTAGCCATGATTCAGGTGGGTCTTAAAAAAACAATTTGTGTATTGAACATTCCTAAATATGGTTCTTCAATTAAATAAATCATGTAGAGTATTAGATATCCTTGGAAAAGTTTTTTCCCAAAATAAAGTTTTCTTTGTTTTGTTTGACAGATTCTGAGGAAATTGAGAATACAAGTGATCCGCTAAAGTTTCCAATCATGAGTTACTACTTACGCAGCAGATCATCGTCTTGGGAAGGCGATGATGAGCTCGAGGAAGAGCTGGAGACTAGCAACAATTCCCAGATCAATGACAGTGTAAGACAACTTTTTTTTTTATCAAATGATTTAATCATACAAGGTTGTAAAAGAATTCATGGCATTCTCAAGGATGAGGTCTTTTAACATTTAGCAATGGACATTTGAAATTATACCAACAATCAGTCATAAAACTTTGTTAGTTAATAAATTAACAACGAAACTGTTACCCCATAATTGTACACAGAAGTGTGTAACTCTTATATTTTATCTGTAAAAAGCGCTTATTCCAGTACCCTGTGTATACTGCTTTCATTCAAACATATAAGCTGGACATTTAGTTTACAGTTATAGTAAACACTGAATGGTTAGACTGCCATTGTTGGGTCTTGCCCGCCACCTTCACTTTGCTTTGTTTTCTTCTTCTTTGCTTGGTTTAGAAGTCTGAAAAGTACCCTGCCCTTATGGTGCTCTGCTCCTCTAAGTTGCCCCTGGATGCCCTGCAGAATCAGCGTCTCAAACCACCAACCCGCCACAGTGCTCGAGAACTGGTGGCAGTCCTGGTGGAGCAGGTGGTGTCGCCTGGACATTTCTATGTCCGTTTCACTGAGAGTGAGGAGGCCCATGCTATGGAATGCATGATGATTGAGATGAGGTTGTGCAGACCGTCCAAAAATAATCTTTTAACCCTTCTTGTGCATGTTACCTACTGCGTGATGCTTTTATAGAATTGTAGTATCGGTTCAATGATTCATATTTACCATTTTATCATACGGTCTACTCCTGTAGCAAAGATGTGTTAACGCTTTTTCCCGCTATTTTCTGCTTTTTCCAAGACGATGTTACACCTCTCCCGAGGTATCAGAACGGTACCGCCTTCCTGAGCAATTTATCCGACGAGGTCAGGTGTGCTGTGTGTCACCCAGAGGGATGTGGTTCTATCGAGTGGTAATCCACTCCGTTATCAGCTCCACTCAGGCTCAGGTGTACTACGTCGACTTTGGTGATATAACAGTGGTTCAGAGTGCCAGCCTCAAGTTTCTCAAGTAGGGGTCTGTCAGACATTTCAGAAATCTTATTGCAGAGCCAGGACATATTCGCCTTCCTGGACTGTACTCTGCATGTCTGTTTTCCAGGTCCACTTATACTGTTCTTCCAGCACAAGCTGTTCCATCATCACTCTCCGGGATTAAACCCACCTCAGTAAGTCTCAAGCTTATTTGGGGACAGATGTTTCCTTTCCAGATGTGAGCATCTTGTTGTTCATACTGTAACTTTCTGGATACATTTTATTATTATATATCATTGAACTTGCCGGCATTCCAGTGAATTTTCTGGAACAACCATATGAGTCAGAAATGTGTTTTATCATAGGCACTAAATTGAACAGTCGTACAGTTATGTCTGTGTGATCCATTGAATGCAGTGTCCTTTGTCTCATTTACAGTGAAAAACCATTTTTCAGTATAATCTTTAGCTACACTATTTTTGTGGAACGCCTGGCTACAGCTCGGTGCTGTTACCATTCGTTTTATGAACAAGTCAGCTGTATTTGGTCACTTGCAGGGTAGCTGGACTGCTGAGGCCACCGCTTCCTTCAAGAACCTGTGCTCTGATCGCACCCTAGTGGGTGCTTTGGACTGCTACACTGGAGACATGCTGCGGCTCTTCCTGTGTGACACACACACTGATCAGGACATCTATGTCCACACTGTGCTGGCGAGCCAAGGCCACGGGACGCTGTGCAGCCCTGCAGTGTCTGCAGCAGTGAGTCAAATACACAAACTATTGTGTTTTTACTAGCTCAATTTTCAGTTTTAGACAATCTAATAGTTTGTTTTCACATTGCTTGTATTACGAATATTATTCAATGTATCATATGCAAAATGATAAAAGAATAACTGCAATAATAATTTTGTATATTAATACTTTTTCACTCCGGTTAGCTTGTAAGTTCATTCATCTGGAATTTCTTTTTTATAGTCCAGAGCCCAAGTCACACCAGTGAGTCTCTACTTGGGTGAGGGGATGACTGACCTGCCAGAGGTAGACCAGGAAGCGATTTCATTTCCAAAGACGGCAGAGATTCCTGAACAGGCTACAGTGGCCACACCGCAGGTAGCACAGACGCAAAGCAGACTTCCTCTGCAGCTGTTTTATTGCTCTGTTTATTTTCTCTGCAGTCGAGCAATAAGCCACACACAATTTCACAGGTCAGATTAGCTGCTACTGCATTTAGTGTGCTAGTGTTGTGGTTGTTATTGTTCTTCTTTTTGTCTTACACAGAAAGTAAAATGTTGCACCTTTAAAAAAAAAAAAAAAGCTTAAGCACTTAAAAAATTTTTTATTAAGCTGCTTAAAGTGACTTCAGATATTATGCGAACATGAGTCCTGAATGATTTGTTGTGTAAGGAAAGGCAAGTTTATTTGTATAGCACATTTTCAGGTTCAAGACAATTCAAAGTGCTTTACATAAAACATTAAAAGCATAAATGCAAGAAAGAAAGAAGTAGAGGAAGCATTCACACCAAAGTTGTCTTCACTTCTTTGAAAATCGGAAATTCATAGTGTGGCGCCAAATGTGAACTCTCATAGTCGCTGTGATCCAGTGCGGTCTCTTTGCGTGTTTGATTGTGACAAAGCACAAACACTAAGGAAATTTTTGTTTAGTTGATAACTATCTCTCTTCTAACAAATCTTTTTGGTAATAAATCTTATGCTGTTTGCCCTTACGTTGGCGCAGCGTAGATCCTCAACTCTGCTCATCTCACAAACATTTTCCTAACAATTGTACCATTTTTTTAAAAGACAAAAAACAGGTTTCTAGTAGTATAGGATTTCTTACCATGACAAATTGTTAAAACATATTATTTACCAAACACATTATTCCTTACTTTTGTGGCAAGGTTCATATGTGTCATAATATATGAAACGCCCCTTTAAAAATAAGTTGTTGGTTTGTAAGTCACTTCAGTTGTTTTTGGGTTTTTATTTTAAATTTGTTTGTTCTCTCCATCCCCCCTCACATCCGATTATTTTCCTACACAGTCTTTTAGTGTCATTGTAAAGCTTTTATTCTCTCCTGACCATAGCTCTTATCTTAACAACCATACTGTCAATGCTGCAAGCCTTATGCATCACATGTTTGCACACTGACAATGTACACTCTTGGATAAAATACACACATTATCTCACTGAAAGGGTGAGTTGCAGCACAATGCTGCTTAATGTATGGTCACACTGCTGGAAGGTCACAGCTGGACGTTGGACAATAAATAAGATGGAAGCCAATTGGTGGACTTTTAATGGAAACTGGATTACAAGATTCTCTGTCTGCCATATGGTAATGGGTGACTTGCTTTTAAACCCAACATAAGACATTTTTTGTGTTTTAATAATGTTTTCTTGTATTTTATTTGATCTTTTTATGTTTTTTTAATTCCTGGTCTAAAAATATTGTAATACAATCTTCAACAAGCAGCAGCAATGGCAAAACAATTAATAATGCATGGAAAAAATAGAATTATGAAAATAAATAGTAAAAAACCCCATGTTGGATGAATATTATTCTGATTGAGATTGGGTTGCGGCACACTTTCTACAGGTTACAGAGCTAGTACTATCTGATATGTCTTTACCATCGAATTAGGCAGTCATGAAAACCTTCTGGTAAAAGGTTTTATATTAATCAGTCTGTGATTAAATCCTTTGATCGTTAGCGAATAAACAATAAAAGACATATTATGCTGTTGTATATCACAATATTAATGATTTAATAAAAACTCATCTAAAGTCCAGAAGTGGTATTTGAAAAATCAAGTTCACTTTTATCAGTTTCCATAGAAATAACCTTCCAGGTGTCGTTCTTCATCAAATGCAAACAAATGTCCACACCGTTCACTTTAAACATCTTGCAGAGATGTGGCTCTTAACCTCCGAGTAGAACCCCATATTATCAGTCGGGTGGACAATGTGAAAGTTTGTGACATGAAAAACATAAACGTTGTTGGTGTCTCAGGTTGAAGAGGAAGAAATTCCTGCTTTGGAGTTAATTGATGAGAATGAGATCACTCCCTGCATCCAGGTAAAAACCACTACTGTCTTTACTCCAAGTGTTTTCAGGAAGTTTGAAAACAAACTAATAAACAATAGTTTACTTAAGTATGGGAATGTTGGTAGTTTCTTGTCTAAACTGGGTTAAAGCGATCAATAATGATTATCATAACATAAAAGTAAAGTATAACAAGCAGGGCTCTTTACTGCAGAGTAACGTCCTGTTGTGCCTTTCAGGGTATGAAGGATGACTCTTTCAGTGTACAGCTGAATGACCAGAGCTTCAGTTGGGGTGACCAAGACACGTTGAGCAGTAAATCACCTACTAGGAGCCCCGCATGTCCAACCTCTAGTCCTCCCAAACCAGCCCCATCTGACAGGACAGCTGAGCCTGAAGTGAGATGATCTGTATCTTTTTTTTCTAGCAACTCTTTAAGGCACTTCAATGCTAAAAATAACTAATCGTTTGGCTGAAAATGCATCTGTTCTCAGATACAAATGACAACTTCTACATCAGCTCCATCCAGAACTGACCTTTGCTCAGACTGTCCACCAGAGGAGGTGCAGCAAAAGCCAAAAGTCGCTGCCCCCTCGTTAGTCGAGCCCCTTTTGCTTCAGAGGACACTGGGGCCCCTCACTCCTCACCGGGGTCAAGTCCAACACTGCACACAAGGTACATCCAATGCCCACTGTGTACACATAACTTCTGACCACAGGAATCCAATCTGCTGAAGTGTGAGGAGGTTAAGTACTCAGATTACTCTGGGAGTCAAACCCCTAACTCAGCTACGCATTTTACAGTCACAGTATTTACCCACCTGTTAAGACTTGTGGTTTACTGTAGAAAAGTCACATTATGGATGAAAATCTGTACGTACACACGCATTTCTTTGTTTTTGTATTTTATGCAAATTTTCTAGCAGTTACACTGTGACCTTCCTGCACATGCATGCTCATTCCCTCCATCTCTCACCCTCCACCATGCACACAATGAAAAGCCCTCAATGAAATTAGAGCCTGTCCATGGATGCAGAAAGGGCGTATTGATTTCCATTCTGCTGCTTGCAATGGTGAATGTACCTGCAGTGAGAACCTGACACAGATCCAATTAAACCTGTTACCAGAGCTATTTGACCCAACAAGCTGCTTTCATTGCTTTTGTCCTGATATTGATATACTGCCACCCCAGTGGGCTTTCACTTCCACTTTGCAAAGGGGGAGAGCCAAACATTGTTTTAGGGAAGATTCATCTACGATCTCACTTTTACAAATCGTAGCATCAGAGCTCTAAAGACAGCTGCACAAATGCAGATGAAGCTATAAGATGGAAACCGCAATTGATAAATGACAAATGGAGAGATATCTGTCCGTGTCATCAGTTTACCGTTCAGGCTGCATAATTTCTCATTTTCCCGTTCTTAATCTCTGTAGTCTTTTAGCGAGGCTTTCCTTTCATTTATAACTTTCACAGAGACCTCTTTGCTGACTGGTCGCAAGCACTGCATTGCAAAAACATAACTAAAAACAACACTTATCACTGCGATTACAGAACCAGCTTTGTCACTGCACAAAGTAAAATGAAATTGATGCAGCAGCTCTCATGCTGTATGTAAGGCAGAAAGCAACACTGTAAGAACAAACAAAACGTATAAAATAATCCTTTTTTTTTTGTTTAAAGCAATTGACATTTCACAGACATCAGAAGTTGTTGCTTTGTAATGACTATCTTGAATTTCTCTTAATGTTACTCCAGTTAAGTCTAATGGATTTGCAGATATGCTTCAAACAAAGGGAAAGACTCTGATAGAACACTGTGTCAAGTCACAGACCAAAACCCATAATGGGAGTATACTGATATTTTCAATGTGGAAACCCAAAAGTATCATGTAGGACTTTTGCATGTCATGCTCTGAAGTTAGTTCTGTGTTTTGATACCACGGTAAAATAAGTCTGTTTGTAATTGATCACAAAATATGTAAAAGGATATGATTATTTATGAAGGGTGCAAGAAGATTTTAATGCCATGCATAGAGTAGTAGCGATAGAATTAAATGTTTATTTGTGTTTTTTCAGGTTCACCTGTCACTCTACAAAACCCTGGCATCCTGTTTCCTCTGTTCGGCTCCAGGCAGGCTGTGACCCCCACATCTACCTCATCACAACTTATACATCAGCTGCAAAAGTTACTCACAACAACAATGAAGGAATAGCTGCTCCTGAATAAATAATCGGAAACAAGACTTAAGTCCTTTCCAGATTTTTTCTTTGATAAGCATCATTTTCATGTAATTTTAATGTTAGTATGTTAAACTGTGTTACGCTCTGTTTGATAGGTTAATGTAAAACAGAAGCACTTTCTAGCTGTTCAAACAGGAAAAATGACAGCGAATGGATGGTTGTTCTTTCATAAATGTGGATACGTTTTTTTTAGGAGCTTCCAGGTTAAAGCCACTAATGGTTTGATTTCTTTATGCGTATTAATATTGCTGTTTGAGACTGTTTAGCGGTTAAAAGTGCTGTTATGATATACATGAAAAAAAGAACACTTTTTGGTTTCAACATTGAATCTTATTTGAAAGAATGTTTTATTTGTGTACACATATTAAAAGTTAATGCTGCTTTCTAGTGGTTTTGTCTTCATGGGATTGAACCCAATCGTACTGTAAGACGCACACACTAATGCACTTGTTTCATTTTTAGATCCTCCACTGGTCCTTGTCCTTTTTCCCTGTGTTCGCAGTCCAAAGTCATGAGCTCCCTGACCTTCATGCCCTCAGCCATTTAGCTTTTTATAAGGACTTTATTGAGACCAGCTCCTCCTCTCAATCAGGCAAGAAGGAGCTTTAACCTCCACATGCAAGCTTTTTTGCTCCAGCCTTTCACCTGCACAGTTTATGATGTGCACAAATTTAACAACATGCATCCAGGTTTAGATTCATGAGATTTTGTTTTTTAATTTAAGGTTCAGGGAAGTCTGTAAAACCCCTGCTTAATAGAAGTTGACAGAAAATGTCAGTACTTGGAATATGTACAAAAAGTTATATGCTCATTTAACACTAGCCAGCAAAACAATGGCACATGCTGGTAGTCAGTGTGTTTGTGTGAGTGGAGGAGGGTGATGCTTGGAAGATGGATGCTCTGTAAACCTTGTTAAGAAGGAGAGTAATGTGGTTGCGGCTGAATTAGCAGCCGACAGTAACAGAGCATCTGTTTGCTGAATGAAGCATGAAGATTTGGGGGCTTCCATTTACACGTGAAACCTTAAAGGATGTTGTCAAATGAAGATGTATTTAACAAGCTTTTGATTTTCTAATTGTCTGAAAAGATGAGGTACAGTTGATAATTTAGGTATTTATCTACACAGAGTTTCTCTTTGACTGTTTTTTGTTGTAATTATTAAAAGAATCTTTAACCATTTCTTCTTTGGTTACAGTAATGGTAAAGGCCCAATTAATGGAAAATAATTTAGTTTCTAATTATATACAAGTTACAAATAATTTTATTTAACAGCATTGGGCTTCAATAAGACATCTTATCAAGGTCTTATTCTGGTGTTAAGGGTTCTTTCAGTGGCCAAATAAAAGGGAAAACCTGGCAAAACCTTTCAGAGATGCATGACAACCAAAAGTGATTAAATTCCTGATGAAATGAGATATGGTGTTTGTGTTTTCCATCTTGTTGATTGCATTTTAAATATAGCCGCTCCTGGAAAGAACAATAAAAATAAATTTTTTCTCATTCTGCTTGTAGATTTATATTAAACTTGTGTGAAATAAAATGCATCGTTCTGAAATTCAATCTACAGCACAGCTGACAGGGTGCTTCTGAAGACCAGTGGATCTGACCAATCAGGAGGTTGGTCTTTTTGAATGGATCTGCCCTGGCATTTGGTTTCTGTTTACAACCAACAATTGATAAAACGTTTACAAGATGTCATTTTGTGGCTGGTTTATCCTTTAGAAAATGAGTGTGAAATGTTCCTTTGCAATCTTGTACCCGTCTTTGTTCAGTTGCTTTTACACAGGCAGCAATTCTGGATATTAATGTGTGGAGATTTAAGAGCAAGGAGCCATTGCCTTGTGTGCATGTACATTTATATTGTGTGTAATTAGATTGCATTGAGTCTTTCATGCACTATAAAATCATCTCTGGAAGAGAGGATATTTTATTTCTATTCCTGTGTTAAAATACTACCTGCTTTATTACTTTTAAGGCAGTTGGAGATTGAGAGAAAAGAAGCTTCCTTCTCATGAAAATCCCTCAGGCTTTTAGTGTAGCTGGTTTTATAGACAGAAGCAGCTCTTAGAATTAAGGTTCTTACTATACAAGTTCCCTTCTTACTATCATTAACACAAACTAAATGGTGCTTTAGATATCAGAGCTACTCAAGCTTATCTTCTAAGTAGCTCTACAATAATTTATGTACGTTGTCATCATGCAGTAATAGCAGCACAGGGCTTCACCTGATATTAGAGGCTACAGCACTGACATGCAGTGTTTTAATGCACATTATAACGCAGAATATCAGCTTTTGAAATATATAATCATTGACATATACACACCAATCTCTTCTTGGCCTGGTAAACAAAGAACAGTTTGCCAAAAAAAATGTTTTACCTTGATCAAATCATAACGGTGTTTTGTTGCAAAGCGTGATCCCACATGAATGTTGATGAAATCCAAACACAACCGGGAACAAGGGAACAAAAAAACATGTAGAACCTGTTTAGGAGATGTTTAAGAAGCTGACAGAGTCCAAGGCCCGACCTTCAAACCCCCAGATCCTAACTTAATCTTAACAGATCTGCCTCCAACATCCCATGAGTCGGATTTTAAGGGATATTATTTGATTAGTAATGGCAGCCGTGGCTCAGGTAATGGAGAGGGTTCTCCTCTAAACCTCTGAATTGCTTGTTCAATCCTCAGCCCATTCACATGCAGGGCATGGCATAGAGTCCCAAGTTGCTCATGATGGCACACTAATGCCTTTGTGAGTCTGTGTAAAAGAGGAAGGCATAACAAAGAACCTTGGTGAGCCTAGGGAAGTTTAAGAGGTGATGCACACAGTTAACAATTATAGTAGAAGCTGTTAATGTACTTTATTGCTCTTTAAATTTTGGCTGGACTCTAAAGACGCAACCTTCCACCGCTCATTAAACCTTCAACCTGTACCTGTCGCCTGCCGTAGAAATTTATGGCTCTGTGTAAGATAATGGGGGGCCTTGAAGAGACCCTGGGGGAAGAAAGGACAGACGGACAGATGAAGGGGCAGAAGATGGATGAAAGCTAATGCCACGTTGCACTTCCTCTCTCTCCCTTGGATGTCCTCCTCTATGACAGCTATTTTGTTTAAATGTCAGTGGTGTGTTGGTGTTACACCATTTTCATCCAGCTGATATGGAATTCTTCTCCAGTAATTGATCAGTATGGACCAGGAATCCTCAATCCTGGAGTCCTGCAGGATTTAGAAGCTGCAATTCCAATCAACGGGTAATTAGCAGACTTGTGCAGAGCTTGACATCAAGTCTGAGTTAGGTGTGTTACCTGCAGGACAACGCCCCTCAAAGACCAGGAATGAGGGTTCCCCGCCTAGACTCTTGGGATTGCAATAAGTAGACATTCCTCCAAGGAGTAGTACTGTATATCAGTGTTTTGTACTTAGTGCAGTCCTAACAAGCCTTATTAAAGGCCTAAAGTTGTAGGCGGAATCCTGTTGCTTGTCTCTTCTACTGGCAATCTACTTATTTGCTTGATTTTGACATTTGAATCAGAAATGTAATCCCCCAAATGTCTTACATTAAGCTTTAAAGGCCTCAAGTGATGATTTTATGATCCAAAGATGGGCTGATAAGTGTTTCAGAGGCACTATTTTCTTTTATTTTGATATAATGCTTCAGATTTTTCAGATTAAAAATTACAGCAGATCGGATGCAGAATGGTTGGTCATCCTTACTCAGGCCAGTGGAGTGAATTATCACAACATACTTGGCTTGCAGAGGTTTCAGCCTTTTAAAATGAATTTTTGTCTGGGAGACCATTTTAGAAATGACCCACGTACGTCCATGGGATATTTCAGAACAGGAGGACGCATCAGGAGGTATAGAGAAAAACGTTTTTTTTACACACTTATCGATGAATATTCAAGCGAGTACAAGTCCCTCAAATCTCCTGCTACACTTCCCGCTGTTCTCCACATGGATGCAGATGTGGCCAGTCTTGTTTGCCAGTGGTAACCAGCTGCAGCAGTTAATATGCTATAGCAGACTCTGACAGTTCCATTAAGCCAAATTTATGGTCGCCACAAATAATTGATATGCAGATATGCCGGGCTGCATGCATTCTGCGAGTTGTCCATGGTCCAGAAGTGCAATGCATCAAACTGTGCCTCTCACAGACAACAGAGACAATATGCAACATCAATGTATTGTTTGTCCCCAAAGACCTTATTCAATCACCATCTCATCTCCTGCCTTTTCTTCATCGTCATCTTTTCTTCACCACACCCTTCATTGTGCCGTTTTTGTATGTTTTTTACTTGAACCAACACTCCGACACAGACAAAACAATAATAATAATAATAATAAAATCCAACAATGGCTATATGAGAAATTAATATATACTGTATTTATACCCGTTTCTGTAGAGAGAGTTTGTCCTCTAAGTACTGCCAATTTCTGTACTATAGTTAAACCCCTCTCTTCTCATTCTGCTGTCCGTCCCTCTGGTGCATTAGACAGGATTTGTTTCAACAAAAGACAGTCAGCTATATAGCATATCTGGGATGAGCAGGCTTAAATCCCTTCATATAGTTGACATCAGGAACAGAACTGCATTGTACTGTCTTAAACTGCTGAAGCGTTGGAGGCTGCAGGGCTCAGCTTTTACAGGCTAATAACCCCATTTCTTTCTTTTCCATAACTTAGAAACTGTGAAATGCTAAAAACAAATAAGTAGGGTCAAAGGTCACAGAGCTGTGGAAGTAGATAACCTGCAGAAATCTTTGCTTACATTTTTGAATGTTCTATGTGTCTTGCAGACTTCTCCACCCACTCCCCGTGGGTCATTAGGATGAACTTTTGCAGACATCCAAAATGAATGCATAAATGCTGTAAAACATTTGGCAAAATAAAATAAAATACCTGTTTTTGGTTAAACCTTTATGGGCGACAGATTTTCTTTGCTAAATTAAAAAGTCAGAGATGTTGAGTTTTGTCACTGACTATTTAGCAAACTGTGACTAAAACTAGGTGAGATGCAAAATCTGTTGAGCAATGAATTTATTTTTATTTATTCCTTATACCTTTTTAACTGACTTACATTACAACTAGAGTTGAACGATATGGAGAAAGTTTTATCTTTCCAGAGCTGTACATGCAGGATGAGCACAACAGGATGAGCACAACTTTTATCTTGTTTCTTTTTCACTATTAATATCTTGATTGTTCATATCACAATATAGATATGATAACAATATATCTTTCAGCCCTAATTACAACACAAATTTGAGGATACTTGAAATGACTTAAGGGAGGCGTATTGGTCATTAATGAGTGTTATCTGTCTTCGTTAGGATGGGCCTATCAAGGAGATTTCAAACCTTAAGTTTTGTTTTTCTGGTAAAATAAAAGTTTTGTACAAAACGAGAGTTAGGGCGAGTTCAAACACAAAAGATTTACTGAGCATGTTTACATTCAGGTGGATTCTGATAAGTGTATGTGAGCAATCTTTAGGTGATGTGGTTTAAGTTCAGTCAAGTGATGAAACGCAGTAAGAAGAAGCAGCACTGAATAAAGAAGGGACATGGGTCACCTGACGCATGGCTTCACTTCCAGCTGACAGCGAAATGCTCAGTCATGATCTATCATCATCCATATATCTCTTCTCACTTCTTGCTTATTTTCTCCATCTTTCTCTCTCTCTCTTTCTCTCTGCTTCACTTTCTCTGTTTAAGCTGCTCTCTTAGTTTTAAACAAACCTTTCCCCCCTTTTGGTGGATCCTTTTCATTCAGCTTTTTTATTTCCAATTTCCAATTAAAGTGCTGTGTGTTGTACCACATAACTCTGCCAGTGATGGATATTATGAGAGAAGAAAGATGGCCTGTGGTTTGGTTCGTGTTATGGTTCACCCTCTTACTGAGTTTTGTTAAAGATTACAAAAGTTATTGGGAAACAGAAAATGTTTCATACATACATACCGTAACATACAGCTGACTGCAGTGTCCATGCAGCCGGGGGGTTTAAAATCCTGCATGCATTTAGCACTGTGCCAACAAGTCATAAGGATGTTAAGTAGCTCTATGTAACTTTCTGACCTTAAAAATATGGGTTTATGACTTGTTTTGATAGGACAGTGGAATTTATTACACACATGCCTGTAGATGTTGTTGTATCCGGAGGCTGAGAAAATCAATTTCAAAACTTTTTCTTCCTGAACACTACACAATTGCATGATTACAGGACAGTCAAAAGATGAGAAATACAGTTATGTGTAGATTTTCCTTCACACATTTTCTTGTAGGGTTCCTCCTATCTGATTTTGTATTTATTTTAAATTTTTTCATATACTTTTAGTAAATTTATAGTAATTTATTTTCAGTAAATGAAAATAAATTAAATAATATTTTCATTTACTTTCATGTCTGTGTGTATGAAAGAGAATATGAGTGCAGTTTTAATAACAGTGACAGCTTTTTGTTGTGTGAAGGCTTCTTTTATTTTATATGCATGAATTGTTTTATTGTGTAAAGCACTTAGCATGAAAAAGCACTTTATGAGAAAACTTTGACTGGATTTGAACAACTAAAATATTACTTATGCCACATAAAAACTCTGATTTTCACATTATCTTGGAGAGAAAAGCAGATTGTGGGTATATAAGTGCTTTGTCACAGCAGTTCACAGAAGCCACCAAAAGACTGTCTTCCTTATTTATGAAAAATCTGTTTTTCATAAATAAGGTTTCATAAATAAAGTTTTCAAGTTTTAGTTTTTTTTTAATTTTTTCTTTTTTTTTAGTATCAAGATTCCATTAACATTAAAATTGCCTGTATTATAAAAAGTGAAGCCATTTTAAAACGGGTCAGCCTCCTTTATTGCAATAACAAATATTGAAGAAACATTTCTGTAAGCTCAAACTTATTCATATGCACAAAATGTTCAGGATGGATTTAGAATAGTTCATCCTAATTCTGTTGTTTTAAAATCATTAAGTCAGTTTGATGTTAAAAAAACTATCATTGTCACTCAGAAGCGCTTTGCTGCTGCAGGCTATCAGCCTAAGAATAATGACTATGGGAACTCACTTTACATGCAAGTTGCTCAAGACCAGAGGCTAAAAAACAACCTTGGATCATCCACCATATTCACTTCCTACATGTTTGAGTGAACTGCTGATATGTGACTCCATGTTAATTTCTAAAAGATGTGACCTTTTTTTGATAGGTACTCCTCACTAAACTGATTTGTAACCAAATAATCAGATAATGCAGCTTTACTAGATTCACACTGAAAAAAGTTGTTTGGTAAATTCCAGATATGCAGAATAATTTCTATTGACTTTAGTCTTACTGTGAGAGACACCAGTGTCTGCACTAAAACGGGGGGAATGGAGAGGTCCAGATAAGCATCAAGTCATAGCTGCCTGTAAGAACAGGAAATAGCATTAGCTTTGTTGTCTCACACACAAACACACACTCACAACACACACACGGTGACCTCTTACTCCCCATGTTGCCATAGAGATGCAGCTCCTCTTTGTGTTGGGACAGCTGGATGCTTCTGCGAACATTTTTTTCCTGGTTGTGTTCCTCCTTTGACATATGCATACAGAACTGATCAGCTACGTTACTTTGTCAGATTTATGTTGCAGGCTTCGGCTTGGCTGCCTACAGCTCGCTGAATGGTGTCCTAGCGCCACACTTCCCAAATCCCATCTGCCAATAACACAGTGCTGATGGGACTTTCTGTTGATGTACTTTTCATAAACAGCACTTTCGTTTTTCATTTATTTATCCATAGCAGCTGGCATTGCTCCAGGGGACCAGCTTTTCTTGAGTAAATTCAAATATAACCTGAAACCTGTCTTCAAGAGGAGCTCCCACAGTCCTTCATGGAGCAATGTTTCCTGCTTAGCGCCATCTGTTATTGAACTTGAGTGAATCTCAGACCTTTGGGTTGATTGAATAACTGCAATCCTGCTCTCTAACATGTGAATCACAATGTTAAAGCTCCTACTTCTAACTGACTTTGACAATCCTGACCTAATATTCTGGTTTTTGACTATCACTTTCAGTGTTTGAACACAGAAACCTCTGCTTGTTCTGTGATCCACATTTACTGTAGTGTTACAGTAAATGCAATACTGTAACACTACAAGCAGACCAGGAGGTAGAGGGAAGGTCACTGCTGACTGATCTAGCAATCTGAGGAACAGATCCAGTGTCTGCACCTCCTCCAGAGTCAATCAGTTCAACCAAATAAACCCCCAAAATACTGCCCTGCCCTGCTTTGACTGGGCCTGTAATGTGGCAACTGTGTATATAACATGGTGTTTATACTCCACTCCTCCAGAAACAAGCTCACACTGTTCCAGTGTTATTACACATTACTCTTTATTTTTTATTTAATGGTTATTTTAGATTTTAGATTTTAGATTAACCTAGTAACTTAATTGTAAGTTTTTTTCAGTTTATGAATGTATTAATTGAAATGACAAAGGAATAGGCTTGTTCATCAGAATAATTTTACACAAACTGGTTGGTGGATGGGCTTCCTTTCAGCATTAAAGATCCTGTTGACTATGGGGTGCCAAGTGTAAAATTTTAGTGCAAAAGTTTAAGTACAAATATTTTCCTTATTTAGGACATTTTTCACCTATTTAGCATACCTTTTCTACATT
>JAVQJG010078266.1:0-12528 GCA_036024015.1 Craterocephalus amniculus | reverse complement strand
CTTCCTGTGTGAAGCCAACCAGGCTCAACGTGTGACTCCTCTGTTCTGCCACAGCTCGTCCACACATTGAGCCAAAGCTACTACGTTGCCTTCTGGTTGCCAAGCCAGAGGGGCAACACTGGCTTGACAGGCAAACGCCGCGTGGAGACGAGCGTGCGGAGCGCGGGGGCCAGTATCACAGCGAAGGTTCACTGCTTCTCCTTGTCACCTGGGTTCCTCTGTCCTCACCTGATGTCTTGTCAGTGACCCAAATGTCAAGTGCATCTGTGCCCGAGTGTGCGTGTGGTCAACTGGGCAGAGGAGGAGACAGATCTGGGTCAGGCAGTTCCCACGAGTGTGTCTGAGCTGGATGACATGTCTGATGTGAGCGAATGAGCACGAAGGTGGGGGGGTGGGGGGCGGGGGGGGTGTGCAGCATGACAGAGGAACAGTCAGGGGTCAGGGGAGGACGCACACACATCCCGGCGAGTGTGTGTGAGGTGAGAAAGACAAGAAAGGGAGAATATAGCTGAAGAGATGCTTGTAGACAGATTCATTCAGGTTTTTTTTTTGTTTTACCCTTTAATGCTGCAAGTGTTATTTCTGATAGACTGTCTGAGATCTGATGCATCACTGTTGGGTTCAAACAACAATGAACGACAGGACACAGTTGTAAGATTTTGTTCGCTTTGCAAAGGGGGAGACCAGCCGGAGCAAAGTCAGCTTACTCCAAGCAGGACTTCCAAATGAGTACTCTGCTCAGCGACTTTTATTGAGACCACGAGCACTTAGGCAAACAATAGAGGTTAAAGGTCATAAGACAGATATCCATTATATATGTCAAGACGCAGAAAGTAATGTATGCATCCTTTGTATTGCAACATCCTGGTTTTGATGGAGAGGGGATTTCCAGCAACCAACAGGATGTGCCCCTACAGCTGAAATTGATATACAATGATTTCAGTATACAATGTGTGTCCAAGGTCACAGGAGATAAATGTGAGTAAACACTAAAATGGATAGAGAGAATAAACTGATAATAAATTAACGTCTCTAACAATCACTTTATGGTAGAAACTCACTCAGAACTCAGTCTGATACTTGGTTCTGCCCCCTGGTGGCCATCTTTTGTGTTACACTCATTTTGACATTGAATGATAATAAATGGTAAATACACACAAAAAAAGCTGACTAAAGACTTATTACAGACTTATAAAGGCATATCAAACCTATTATTTTTATAGGGGTGAAACGATTAATTTTAGCAATGATTCGATTCATATCACGGTTTGTGGTTACGATACGATTCATGAACAATACCAGTTCATTTAGAACGATACGATCCAAAACGATTCAGTGACTTGAAATCGATTCAGTATATCTATCAACAACTATTATCAATAATCCAACCCGTGTGACTGTCATAAATACCTGGATGCTGGACAGTGCAGGGAAGTTTCTTAGGAAGAAGATTCTTAGTTTCTTTCAAGGGAATCAAGTATAAATTAAAAATATGGGTATAAACCAAACAAAAGTTCACCTCTCCAAGTTGAATCAACAGGGGCTAAGCCTTTTGTGGCATTATTTTCAATAATTATACAATTTTATTTTAATGAAAGTACAGTTAGTGCAAATTATATTTTAATAACCAGCTACTTCCACTATTTTCTCAACAAAAAAAGTGCAAAAACAAAGTATTTCTCAGTATCGATTCGAATCGATTCAATACCTTTTATAACGATTCTAGATGGATAAATATTGATTTTACTACCAACTTACCAACCACATATCGATCTGTTGAACCATAGATATATATAAAAAATGTATATCAATATATCGATTAATCGTTACACCCCTAATTTTTTATCATTATTACTTTATCATTATTGCTTCCATTTTCTTTGCTCCAACCATAAAGAAATCAGATTATAAAGCAGCTTATGTGAACTTTGGCTGATTTTAGAACTTTGGCGCCCCCTAATGACGGCTAACTCAGCATCCACATCACATCCTGTCTGTTTTCTGAACTCTCTCCAGTCAGTAAAAGTCAGTCTGATGTCGACTCTTGTCTTACCCGTTTGCTCTGTCCGTCTAGCTTTCCCATCCTCCTGTCCTCTGATAATGTCCTCCTGGGTTTCTTTGCTGAATCAGCCGTGGTGCGTCTTTCAAACAGCCACTGTGCTGGTATGCGATGTGTGGTTTCTTAGCCTCGGGACACTGCAGGGCAACAAAGGCTACAGGAATGTACATAATAAATGCCATCAATCACATCAGAGGAACAGAGTTTTAAGGTTAGAAAGATGTAGTGCTGCTTTGATGTCAGAAGGTAACACCGTGGTTATAATTAGGTTCTAAAATTAAACTGAGCATGAAAAGTAAAGATATTCGTTTTTTGTGGTTTATTTTGTTGTTTAAAAAAGGTTTTGGGGAATAAATCTGTCTATCAACACTGCCTGGATAGAAGCCTCCTACTGGACCATTACTGCCTGGGTGAAGTCATTTAACCCCTGAGAATGTAATGAGTTGTTTCTCATGTGGAAAGACTTGTCCTGTGGTTGTCCATTTGAGAAGGGTCAGATTATCGGCATCAAGCAGAGAAAACATCTGCAGAAACTATGAAACTGGGTTAAGAATCGTCCATGGCATCAACAAAAACTAAGCATCATCTTACAGGAGAAAAACATCCTGCAGGGTGCTGATCTGTGAAATCAGATGGGAGAAAACAACAGTAGAGCTCAGGGTATGGTTCTAGAGTGGAAATAAGAGCATTTCCACATGAACAGTGTGAAGGAAACTCCAGCGGCTGATGAGCTGGAGGAAACCATGAATAAGACGCCGAGCGGAGAAAAAGTCTTCAGGTTGCTGGAGATCAGAAAGATTTAGACTCTGCAGCCATGGAAGGTCAGATGGGTCCAGAGTCCATAGACCCTGTTCCAGTGTGATTATCCTCTCCTCTAACACCTCTAAACAGCTTTGTACACATTCAGACCAGAGTTTCTCCCTCTACTGCACTTTAAACCACTTTGGACAAAGATGTCTGCTAAATGACTGAAAATGTGTCAAATTTCAGACCCATGAAAACAAGAAATGAGAATGTTTCTTCATTATTGTTGAACCGGCGAATCTCTCGCAGTTTAAACGTAGTGAGACATCAAATATCACAGAAAAGCCGGTGCATTAATGAAATCCATGTCTTCCTTCACAGAATTACCTTATAAGACATGGAGGAGAAGTCAGGGAGCAGAGTTTTAATATCAGAATCTATGCAGCGTGGTTCCTCGCTGAGAGCCTCTTTCACCACATAATAATGAGTGACACGCCAGGTCCTGGAAATAATTCTCAGCAATCAAGTAAAACCAGCAAAGTTTTGAAAATCCATCATTAATTCACCATGGGTTGGAGCGTTCATGGCGCTCTGAGCTGTGCAGCTCTGGCTAAATTGGTTTTAATGGATTTCACGGGGCGCCGTTCGTAGGCTGTTGATTGACAAAGAGGTTTGAAAGTCGCCACAGCCCTCTGCTCCCACTCTGTCCCGAGCCACGCACCACCGATCAAACACACACGATCTGTCAGTCTGTTTTCCACGATGCCGGTGACAGACTCAGCAGTCGCCTCAATCATCCAGCCATCAGAGCCGCATCTAAAGGCAGGAGCCATGAGGGGAAGCGGGGGGATGACGACGGAGGAGTTCGGGGAAAATAACGCTCAAATAAAACCTCTGAACAACGTGGCTGCAGATGTTTCAAACAATGATGCACAAGTTGTTGATCCAATAATCATGTCTTCATGTTTTTCTTCCCCGCTTTGTTGTTTTCCTCAGACATTTTCCGCTTTTCCTCTAAATGTTTCATCCAGTTTATGGCGTGAAAAAGCTCCGAACTGAATGGACGGACCAGCGTTGCGTCATATAACAGAGAACTTAGTGAGAACACAACGTCCAGCCGAGAGATGTAGTCTACTCCCAATGGGACGGACCAAAACACCAAACCGGAAAGGAATCCTGACCAGACCATCTGATCCGGTTCCTCTGGATGCCTGAACTCCTCAGCTTCTCTCTAAGGGAGAGTCCAGATACCCTAAAGGTCCATTTATGCTCCGCTTACATACGTGGATAGGTAAATAAGTATACCTATGCCTGCATCCCTTGTTGTCATGGTTATTAGCCCATACATCCACTAGAGGGCACTGTAGAGTTCAGACAATACACATGGAGAAAGTGGAGTAGGTGATCATGATGATGTTCTTTCTCAGGAATGTACTTGGTCACGTAATTGGTGCCTTGCGCATCCGTCACTTAACGCAGAAGATGGAGTAATACCATGGTGGCGGTGTCGAGCAAAAACAAACCAGAGAAGAAGAATGAAGACGAGGACTAAAACGTAAAAGTTTCAGCAGCTTTTCAAAAGTGTTCAGTGTGTTGGTGGTTAGAAACAATTTTATAGCAGCGCATTAGTGCCGTCTGACACTAATGTTGTATCGCAGAGTCAACTAGGAGCCCAGCGCTGCCCCCTGGTGGAGTTAATCATGGCAACATAAAAGACGCATGGAAATACGTTCCCATTTACGTCCCTCGGGGAGCAGAAATGAGTCTTTAAAGTGCAGTATGGGAGCTGATGCAGGGGGAACATCATTTCAGATTCTTGTATCTCTGCCTTTGTCGGACCGACTCCCACATTGCTGAACCAGGATTGAGACATGCACCCGGACCTTCAGCTCATCCCTCTGTTGGCCGCAGACACAGCAGAAATGGTCTCCATGGAAATGTGGATGCTTTTTGGAGAGGGACAGATGAACGTCGCATGACCCACAAACTGGACTGATGGAGAGACGGACCCTCTGCAGAACCCGGACCTGGACGTGAAGCAGCGTGGAAGAATCTGGAAAAGTTTCAGCCCTGCAGGAAAGAGATGTGAGGGGTGATTGTGCGTTCGATTTGTCCTCCGAAGTCAGATTTTCTGAGTTCCCAGTTAGAAATACAACCCGAACGCCCCCTGAAGTCACAAATCCAACTCGGAAAGTCGCGGTAGTCCCACCAACCTCGACTTCACCCAGTAAAGAGGACTTCCCAACAATCATCAGCGACTAAAACCAAGAATAAACATAGATTTATGTTTAAATGTTTAACTAAACCTAATTAGGGTTAAAGGTAGAATTCTATAACCTCTATGCTGGGATTAAGTTTACAAAACGCATGTTTGAAACGCTGAATAATAGTGATGTAGCCTCTCTGCTAACACTGGAAGCTGTTTTCTAACATTTAGCCTCTGAAATGACGACAAACTACGGGAAACATGTCAGTTTCCGTTCTCTGCTTTAAGCTTGAATGTGACATCATTCCCAGTTCAGAGTTCCCACCTCCGAGTCAAACGAAAGCAGCATTTCTCCTTCCCTGCACGGCGCCCAGTGACCCCACATCTTTCAGTGGCACAAGCTCTCAGTTTCCTCAGACAGTGTGGGGGGGTTGAGAAATGAGCACAATTACAGCTTTTGAGGGGTAATTATGCGTGCGTTATGGTAGCAAAGGCACATAAATGAAGCCGATCCGCGCTGCGTGCATGTTTGGTAATTACACAACAATAAGGAAGGAGAAAGGAGCCGGACACCGAGGAGAAAAGATGGCAGAGGTGAAGATTCTCCGACCACACGGAGGTAAAAACGGGGGAGAAGAGATATTCAGCTTAATTAGAGCTGCAAAAGAGGCCATACTGGTCTGGAGATTTCCGTAAAAACATAACCCAAATCCAGATAAAGACCTGGCGGTAATTTCAGTGATGGCTTCATATTCTCTGCTCTCCACTTTCCAAAGCAGTTTACCTTCCCCGGAAGCGATATGACGGTAAATAAGTAGCTTACGGCACACAGGAGCTTTCCCCCCGACTACCGGCTGCTTGTCAGTGTTAAGTAGTTATCCTCACACGCTCCCAGCCAGCATCCGCAGTGATGGGAGGCGTTTCATCGGGGCTACGCGGCTAAGAGCCGGAGAAGGCGGGAACAAAGCGCGCTGCAGCTCGGGAGCAAGCAGGTTAACGTTTAACAGATTTTCTGCCAGGCCTTTCCGCTCGCAGCCTAAATCCCTGCACGTTTCTAATGATTTGTTTATTTTTACTTCTCCACAGGCTTTTCACGCTGTAACTGGGAGGAGAGGCATCTGCTGCAGCTCATGCTCAGTGGAAACGGATCTGACTTGTTAAAATCGGCATTAAACTTCCTGCTTCTCTCCATCGCTCCTCCTCGGCGTGCTGGTGAATAATTTTCATTCCAACGGGTTGGATAAATTCCCCTCCATGCAAATGAGTCAAGCTCTCAAAGCTAAAAATCACCTGACCCCCCCCCCCAACACTCTCACACACTCAAACGCAGACACAAACACACCCCAGGTGGCTCCATATTGCTTTGCTGACATGAATAAATAATTAAATGAAATCTAATTTTTGTTTAAAATTTCATTTCCGCAGCAGCCGAATCCAATTCCGCCTCCGCCCTTTGAAGACGACACTCAGGTGACCCTCAGGTATAATTACCCACATTCAAGACGTAAACACTCCTGCTTTAATAGAGTTGTTGAATTTCGTCTGGAAGGCGAGACTTCCTAGATGAAATAAACAATCGCGTACGAGGTTTGATCCTCACGGATGTTTCCTCAGACAGACAAACCTGCCGTCACGGACATGAGCAAAAAAGATGAAAATTTCATGAAAATCTCAACATTGTTTCTGAATTCTTGATTGAATTATTAGTTTAATAACATAAGTATGGATAAACAAGGACCTGAGCATCATACGGTGTAATGCATTAAAACCCACCGTCCCATATGCTACACATTTCATTATGATTACTTTCCCCCCAAAACTTGCTAAATGGGCTCAAATAAAGGAACTATTTTACGGTTGGCTCATGAACTTCTCATGCTGCAACCTTAAGGCCCATTTCTGCTCCCTGACGGACGTAAAAAGGGACGTCTGTTACAAACGTCATCATGTGTCGCTCTCTTCATTCTTTCATGCATTGTATAAGTTGCCATGGTTGCCTCCACCAGGGGGCGATGCTGAGTTCAGTTTATTCTGCAATATGAAGTTAGTTTCAGACATAAGTTGGCGGCACTAAAAAAGTTGTTTCTAACAACCAACACGCCCTGAAAACTTGCAGAGCCTCATTTCTAAAGCTTGTCTTCTTTCTTCTTCTTCTCTGGTTGGTTTCTGCTCAGCACTGCCACCACGCTTTTCGGTTGGTATTACTCCGTCTTCTGCGTCGCATGACTGATGTGCAAGGGGCCTGAAAACGCACCAAATACGCACGGAATTGATGTAGAAGATGGACGAAACTGTTTGTGTGTCTGCGTATCGTCTTCTGCGTCGATTTAGCGGACTTTAGTGGCGTAATATAAAGTTTCTGGAACTCTCCGTCAGACTTCTCCACCTGTCCACAGGTATTTTTGGCCCCTGCTCTCACAGGTCCAGGACCGTTTTGTCTGTTTTAAATTTTTTTAACTCAATTAAAAAACAGTGTCTTATTTCACTAAATTATAATTTAGGAAATTCATTTTTATTAAGACTTTTTTCGTTACCAGGCCCCTGCAGAGCCGGACGACAAGCTTTATTATTAAAAAACATTTTCTACATAAAATTTGTAAAGCGGACCCATTTTTATCAGCTTAACTGTTCGTATCTGTGCGTTTTTATTGCCTCCTCCCACAATTCATTATATGAAGCAGTACTTTTACTCTGTCATCCAGCAGAGTCTGAATCTTCGTCATCATTGATCGCTCGAATCTTCCGATAACTCCAGAAACCCGGTAATGATCAGATTATTATTTTTCAGGCTCAGTAACAAAGTGTAGTCTGTGACCATGTTAGCGAATCCAGAATTCTGCACGTTTCTACACAAAGTTTCTGCTTCTTAATGCATCATAGAAGAAAAATGTAATTTTTACCTGAAACACCATCCAGCAGCTTCGACTTTTACATGAATAAGAAGCTAAGTTTTATGAAAATGGTGACGAAATGAGCAGAATTTCCACTGGAATAGAAATAAAATGTGTTTGCTCCATCAGGGCAGATGATAGGAGCCGGTGTGACACCTGTCAATCATCTTTTCCCGGCAGGTAAAACTGCACATTACTGGTACATAAAAAAAACAAAAACTCAGTTTCATTCTCTTGGTGGTTGTTTTGACTCGTTTTTGACTGAGTTGTTTTTCCATTTTATTTATTAATTACTTTTTGAGGCTTAAGAATTAAATGTCACAAATGGTGTTATTTATATGCATTGCCATGGCAACATGCTTCTCTGTTTGCTGCAAACTGTTGCTGAGTGATTCATTTATCAAAATGTGCAGAAATTAGTTTAAAATAAAGAATTTTGTACAAACTAAAAGTTAAATGTGTGTATAAACTGAATCGTCACGTTATGTTTATTGTCTGTATGAGATAAAGACGAGAGCAAGTTTTAACTCTGATCGCAGCTTAAATCTAATTTAAAGAATTAAAGCTTCATTTAAAGGTGAGATTTTGCAATTTTAAGATATTTCCAGCACAATTTTATGAAAATTAATCACATCCTCATTTATTTATTGGACATTTGAACAGTTTGCTGATGTTGTAGCGAATTTATTCATATATAAAATCTTACTTTTGTAAATATGAACTACAATCATTAATATTTCCTTTATAGATTCCAGAGATAAATGTGATTTTTTATTCTTATTTAAGGTCTAATTTAATGTTTTGGTGAAAGAAGGCAGTTCAAACACGAGTGTGGATGACAGACTTTGGTTTCTGGTTGTTTTTGGCCTGCAGGATGCTGCAGAACATTCACACCGTCCTCAATGACGTCCCCAAATCTCCGCTCTGACAATCGATGCATCACAGTTAATGTAATTTGTCTTGGAAAAGCCTTTGGGGCGCACTAAAGAGGCTGCTTCATCGATTCTCATGCAAATCCGGCTGTTATTAGCAGACGGATTGACGAGCGGTCACAAAGCGACGCTCGCATCAGCTGCAGGAGCTTCTGCACCAAAAATTCCACCGGCTTCTTCTTCATGTGCAGCTCATCCTGGGAGGGGGGAAAACAACACGTGTGTCTGTGACAAGCATTACAAGTTTCCAGATGGGTGAGTTTGTGCGTCTCCACCCAGATCCCTGCTCGCAGTAACTGACTGCAGGGTGACGGGATCGGTGTGTGAGCAGCTTCTCTGATTAGACAAATAGATTCTGCATTCAGCCACAGCGCCGCCGGGCTCGGATGGCATCGCTAATGAAGTGTCCACGCTCCGCCCTCCCATTGTGTGTCTGTGTGTGTGTGTGTGTGTGTGATCCATAAAGTCAAGCTGTAATTAAAAGGCCTGTCAATGGTGTCTGCCGTAAGACAGGCTCGGACCCTCGCTATCGACCCTCACACAGGAGGAGGAGGAGGAGGAGGGGGGGTTATGAAGAGGGAGGGATGCAGGAGTGAAATGATGAAAATGAAAAATTATGTTTTTTTTGATTTGGTCAAATAAAAAGTAAAGTGATGACGGTTTAGAGATCTGAAGCCTTTCCAGTAAACAAACGATTGATTTCTTGCACTTTAGTGGCCATTTTGTTCATAAAATCCCAGAATGAAGCGACTTCTGAAGGATTCAGACCCTCTAATGACATGCAATCAGGACAGTGTTTGTTTTATTTAACTTTATCATCATTATCGAGATGAGCCTTGCTAAAAAAAAATGCAATAAAAAAATAAAAGTTGCTCAACATGACGGCCTAAAGTCCAAAAGTATGATAAGACAGACGGAGGTACTTCCTGCATCAATATTCCAGAATATTTCTTATTCTCTACTCTATACTTTTATAAATATCAGAATAAATGTTATTGAAAAATAAAAAAAACTTGAAATATTGAAAAAATATATATAATTTAAAAAGTTAAAAAAATATAGAAAATGAAAATAAAACATAAGCTATAACTAAAAGCATGTATAAAAGGTTATATCAAAATAAATGTTATTGAAAAATAAAGAAAACTTTGAAATATTGAAAAAATATAAATAATTTAAAAAGTTTAAAAAATATAGAAAATGAAAATAAAACATGAGCTATAACTAAAAGCATGTATAAAAAAAAAAAAAAAGTTTTTTATCGTTTCTGAACACGAGACGATTTATGTTATCAAAACACATCACGTGAGAAATCTGTTTAACCTTTGTCTCTGAGCTGTATTTTATTCCATGTTAGAAATGAAACAACGCTCCACACCGAACGAAATTCACTCAATAAAATTCAAAAAGCTTTTTTTTTCCATGATGAGAAAACCCAGACACTTCCAGTTTCACCTGAGTTTATGTTTCTGGCTTTGCTCATGAGGTGAAACATCAGTAAAAACTAAAATAAAGAATATTACATTTTGTTTAACAAATAAAAAAAAACCTTGCATCCATGTAGAGACTCAGTTTTACTTTAATGACCAGCAAGTTATTTTTTACAATTATTAGTTTAACATACATGGAAAGGCATAATTACACATCTCACACACGGACGCACACTCAGTCACCGTGGCAACCCCGCCTCTCACAGCAGGATGCGGTACTTGAGCGCCCGCGGGACCCGGTTGATGACCAGTCGTCCGTCGTAGCTGAGCGAGGCGAAAAGCCAGGGGTCGGCCGACGACCACTCGGCCGCGTAAACGCTGTCCTCGTGCTCCTCGTAGGTGGAGACAACGCTGTCCTTCAGAGGCTCCTTACTCCTGCGTTACATCACACACACAGACACACACACATACAAGTGTTTCAGACATCCCATCATCTCATCGATGGCATGACGGAGGAGGAAATTGGCGCTGTGGGACTATAATCTGGATTTTTTTTGCCCACTTTGGGTCACGTGTCCATCAGGCTCTGATTGGTGGAAATAATCATCACTTTTACATCTGGACCCTTTTTTTTAATCTTCGTGTTTTTAATCTGGATTTTACTTTTTTTTTAGAACTGTTTTGTACCTTCTAAACACGCTGGATTAAACTGTTTAGAGCAGGGGTGTCAAACTCATCTAAGTTCAGGGGCCACATTCAGCACAACTCCATCTCCAGTAAAATAACTGCATAATCATCTAAAAATAACAATGCTCCTCGATTTATTGCTAAATGCAAATAAATTATAAAGATGGTTATATGTAATGGAATTACTGGATCCATTAAAATTGTATGTACTTAATCAAAACAGGATGAACATTCTTGATTTTCTAGAGAAAAATGAGAGAGGATTTAACAATATTTAACCTCACATGTTTACAATTTTATTCATTTGGAGATTTATTTTTCTTGTATTATATTTTAATTGTAACCTATACAATTTAAAAAAGGGACATTGTGTGAATTTTTAAATATAAATATCTATATGAAAAATAAATAAACAATAATAATTCTTAAATTTGAAAAAATATATAAACAATTTAATTTACAGAAAAACCTATTTTATATTTAATTTAATTTATTTTGCATTAATTTTTCATTAGCATGTATTCATTTATCTTCCTAAATTGCATGTGTACAACCTACAGATCACAAAGGATCTAAAACAATCACAAAACTTTCTATCCCACGTATCTGGAAGTAAAAAATCTAGTATTTTGCATTATCATCAGAGTAACTTTTACCAAATTCATCCTGAGGGCCGGATTGAACCCTTCGGGGGGCCGCTTTTGGCCCCCGGGCTGCATGTTTTACACCCCTCGCTTAGAGCCAAGAAGAAGGAAGACCACCGGCTGGAGGTCCATCATTCTCCAGCACCTAATAAAGTGGCCGGTCAGTGTGTTTCTACAGCAGAAGCTTCTTTCTGGAGGTTTAATAACTAATAAGTCTGTATGGTATGTGCAGTTTGAGATGGTATCCATAGAAACCATCATCTGCAGGTCACTGGGCAGCATCAGCACCAGTAGGAACAGGAGCAGCAGGGGAGTTTGGGTTATTATTTCTCCATAAACAGGATTTAAAACTTTATTTTAAACAAAGATGGCACACAGACTGAGAGGTGGGAATCAAACCTTCAACCCTCCGAGCGTCGGATCGTCTCTGCTGCTCGTTAAAACCAGAACAGACTCATTAAATCCAGTTTTTCTTAAAATGTCGGACGTTCTGATTAGATTACCGAGCGCATCCCGGCTCCCCCCGCTGCAATAACGCCGCCATAAACTCAACTTTCCAATTATGATCCGGCATCATCGACTCCCCGAATTCTTCCCAAACCGCGGCGTGAAGTGGCCCCGCGGGGAAAAACGGGATTTATTTCACACGTTAACGGCAGCAGCTGCTCCCCCCGGAAATAAAACCGCCAGGAAGTTAGTCACCGGGAAACATTCAGAGGGACAGAAAGGAAGAGAAGCTGGAATAACAATGGGCTGGGAACCGGTAGGCCTACGCCTACGGTCTACTGGGAATAAAATACGATGTTTACGTTCTACTGGGAATAAAATACGATGTTTACGTTCTACTGGGAATAAAATACGATGTTTACGTTCTACTGGGAATAAAACACGATGTTTATGCTCTACTGGGAATAAAATACGATGTTTACCTTCTA
>JAVQJG010078248.1:0-23989 GCA_036024015.1 Craterocephalus amniculus | reverse complement strand
CGACACGATATGATTTAAATTAGTGATTCACCACAAGTGGGCGCTGTTTCAATGGGAAAGACGGCGATCAGAGAAACGGTGAGGCAGAATCCTCTTTTTATTCGCTCTAAAATTAAGAGTTTCAGAACAATGACAGCAACGGTCTAGAAATTAATAAATGAATGGACATGAACATAAAATAGAGGAGGCTGTGCTTCCCTTTGCTTCCGGGAGGAGACGCCACTGACCCTTTCCCTTTCTCCCTTCCCCTTGCCCGTTAAAACGGAGCTTCAAGAGGGAGAGCTGAAAGTTAACCCCTACAAACTAGGACATCCAATCATGCTGTCGACAGCTGTGGTGATCTTGTTTTATGTTACCAGGCTAACAGTAACGTAACATCCAATTTGCGGATATTACCCTATGTTGTACCCAATGAAGCCCTCAATTTACTGAAGAGCAGCGGCAGGCTGCTGATGCTTTTATAGATAACATTATTTCTGCAGATTACGAGGGCTGCCAACTACAGATCACCAACAGTGTTCAGCTTGCTAATGTTAACGTTACTGAAGCCTCAACCTAGTGCTTGCATAACACTGGGTAGCTTTTTTTTCATGTGCATTTTATGAAGAGACAATTACATGTTGAAACAGAGTTAAAACCTAATGAAACAGATGTTATGTATTTTAAAACGTCATTAGTCAAGGAAATACTTGCATTTGTGCATTTCTTTGGACTTTCGGACTGGCATTCTGGGAGATTATTCATTCCCCTTCATTTGAAGTGAGCTTCTGACAAATCTCCATCTACCACAAATTAGTATGTTCATAGTCCAGTCAGAACAGAACTCTTTTGTGTGTTCACACCTCTTAATTAGACATGTCAAAATCTTGTGGGACCAAAAAAGGGAAAAAAAATCAGACAGTTAAAAAGACTCAACAAGATTGAATAGATAGTTTTAAAAGAACAGCTGGGGATGAGAAAGAACAAAATTCTATACGATAGACGTTTACACAAGGTATCTATTAAATGTAAGGCATATGATGTGGGAACCTGTTGAATACACCCAGGCCCCTGCCTGATGAAACACTGCAAACTGTGTTTCTTGAGAGTATGAAATGAGGTAGCCAGAATGAACTTTGAGCATGTTCTTGCACCTTGAGAAAACAAATTGTTCTTATAGAAAATGTACAGACCTTTAAGTTGAGGAATTGCATTTCAATTTCTATTTTCAAGAAGTGCTATTGTCAGAGGACAGAGACCAGTATGGCTCTGGTTTCAACAAATCATACCACTGGATTTATCCTAACGCTGTTCCCTTGCATATCCTTATTTCATAAAACTAACCCAGTGGTAGATAGATGCTTATTATATTAGCCAGCCTGACGTGATCTCGCAGATTTGTCCGTTTATGAGAGCGTGTTGTGATATGCTATCACACAAGTTTACAGAAATGTTGGGGAGCCATTAAACTCGGGTTTGCATGAGTAGCCAAGCTTCTTTGATCTCTGTGCTGTATTTCTACAATAACATAATCTGCACAGCCTCTTAAAGGTACTAACAAACACATCATATCCCATTTTCCAAGCCCTCTGGGCAGCAGAAGGCCAAAGGGACAAGATGGGGGGTTGTGTTTGGGGTTTAGTCCAAAAAGAAAACGAACACTGGTCTTTTCTTGGAAACAGCAGAGCAAAAATCCGGAGCATTAATACAGTCCATGGAGACTCCTCTTCAGAACACGGTGGATTAAAGTGGGCGCTCCTAATTCTCTATGCGTGGGGGTGGGGGCTGAGTTTCCTTTCAAGGGGTTTTGGGTGGAACGTTCATTGAGAGTGTTGTAGCATCCCATGGGAGTTGTGAGTTAGCTCGTACAAAGTTTCACAAAGACACCAACGCACATATGTCTGAAGCTCTTCTGCATGCACATGGGCCTGGTCTCCCAACCCCTCATGCAGATAAGCTTAATGAGCTCCACAAGGTGCTGAAAAGGCTTTGCCGTCTGGGGTCAAAGGTCAGTATACCCTTGTGCATAACTAGGAAAGTCTCTCTTGGGTCATGCAATGTTTATGTGGAAATCCCACCTACAGTGTGATCATTTATGCATCACTTTGGCCTGGTGGGGTTTACTTGTTGAAAGGTTGGATCTTTGTGTTCATTCCAGACATTATGTGGAAGAAGTTGGCAAGAGAGCAAGATGTGTATCAGCGAAAGCTTACTCTGGATAAGAGGGGGATTTAAACCACATCTCCTTCATACCAGCCTCCTCGCTGGTTATATTGAATATTTATTTTTAGGCATTTTTTTCTATCAATATCCCTGTAAATTTGTCAATGTTGGCCAAGTGGCTAGTTTTCAACTGGTGGGGAGAAGGGTATAAGGCTTAAAAGGAATTAAGCGTGTAATATAAAACAAATACAGTGTAAAAACAGTTGCACAGGATGAGTTCAAAATATGATCTGTCTTTACTTTATTTAGCTTTTTAAACCAATGAATAATGGGACGAGTACTTAAAAGTGTTGTGCACAAGTGAAATGTGTGCACGTAGCATGGTTTCAAAGTGGATATAGTAGGTCTTAACTGTGTATCACTGTTTTGATTGCATGTCAGGTGAAGCAGTTCAAGCAGGATAAACAGAGATGTAACGGTCGATAAGACATCACCAGGGCTGTGCAAAATGACCTGGATGCTCACGACGCATATGGAGAGCTGGGGCTGAGAGTGGAAAGTGACAGATAGATTTGGTTTTCATGGTGACCCATTCTGAAATGCTGAAATATAATCAACATATTTATGCGCAGTTGGCCAATCAACACTTGACAAGAATATTTATAATCGTGAGGGGGATTAGTGTGCACCATAAATATTCTGTGAGAGATGCAGACAAGAATAGGGGGACGAGTGGAGAAGGGTGACATGTCAGTCAATCTGCCCTAGACAATGGCCTTACACTGATTCTGTACCCAGATGACCTTTGCAGTTAAAACTCCATTGTTTAGGCATGTCTAATCGCATCATTTTATTTTAGGTGGCCATAATCTGCACTCAATGGAAACCCAAAGGCCAAGCGTGGAGTGAGGAGACGTACGCAAATGTGTCTCCCTCAGATAAACAGTTTTTTCACAGAATTTTTATTTAAGCCGAGTTTTGAGACAGAGAGAGATTTAGGCCGACCTCGGCTTATAAATTGACTTAAATGTGGTTTGTGAACTCGCTGAGGTGGGGGGGGGTGTAGTCATTTAGAGGCTTTGTGCGAGACATATTTGGCACATGTGAACATTCGCAAACTTAGCAAAACTCCTCTTGCATGCAACAGAGATTTCTGGCATCCCAGTGGTCTTAAATACTGACACACACTCAAGCGCCAGACATTGTCATGAAGCCAGATATGTATACAGGAGGCATCCAGGAAATCCCAGCTAAGCACTGAACTAATCAATATTAAAGGTCTGTCAACAAACTTAATTAGATAGAGAGATGCAGAGATCTTCTGCTTTGTTTGACAGTAAATGTGGTTTTAAACATCTGCATGATTCAGTGAGACACGTGGAAGGAAAAATAAGAAGACAGTATGTCATGAAGAGACGCTGAACTGTGGATCAACATTTTACCTTCTGCAGCCACTGTGTGTTATTCTCCATTGCGTTCTCCAAACTCTCCAGTTTCTGCTCTTGCCATGAAGGCCTTTCCTTGGATTCTCCTGTGTCCGCCTCAGGTGGGGAGTCTCTCTGCAGGGTATTGGTGACCTGGAAGTCCTTTGCAGGAAGGCAGTGCTCCACTTCGGGTAGGATGAAGGTGTAGCTGCAGGCACCGTGCTGCACACGGTGCTGCTGGCGCTGGGAGCCAATACCGGTGGGCAGCAGGTAAGCCAGGTAGGCGAGGGTCAGGGCCAGCAGGCGGCCCATGTCAGGGTGAAAAAAGGGGAGGGAGGAGAGGGGAAGAAGGAGGTTTCACCACTTGGCCTAGTGGACAAGTGGGTCAGGTGAGGTTCTTTTCTCTCCTCTATAGTTTTATCTGTACATTTGCAGAAATTTCTCTTTGGACTCCAACTTTACCGGCTCCTTTCCTGTCTTCTCAGTCCAACTCCTGCTGCTTCAGTCTTTTATTACTTTTACCTCTTCTCTTTTGGCTAATCCTTCTTGCTGCTGTTGCATCCAAGGTCTTCTTCAGTCCAATTTGTGCTCCCACTGTTATGCATGTGTGCAGACCGAAAACACACACACACATACACACACAGAGGGGGAAGAAAAAAAGTGGGCTGTTTCCTTTTTTAACTCCAGCAGTCAGCCAGCGCATGTAGCTCTGCCCAGGAAGCCAACAGCAGACTCCAAACATTTATTTCTCCTCTGAAAAGTTGTTCTCTTCACTTCTCTCTTTTGAAGCTGCTGGATTCCCCGCGTTGGTCTGAAGGAGTGGAGAGTGGCCTGGTTCAGGATGTTGGCCGAAGCGGTAAAGCACTTAAAGTAGAGAGAGAGAGAAAGAGCGAGAGAGATACAGAGGGAGAGAGAGAAAATGCGTGGCGTACTTCTCTGCATACACACATCCACACACACCTCCTTAGCACATAATCACTCAACCACCCTTCCCTCTTTTACTTTTTCCCTCCCTCTTATGGTACTCCTGTTTGCGGGGGTTAGAGGAGCAAGCTACAAAAATACACACTGCTTACTATGACAGTAAAAACTAGGAACTTTTTCTGAAAACTATTTCCTTTCTCTGATTCTCTTTCTAACTCTTTTCCCCTCTTTTCTTTTTCTTTCTTTTTAACTCATGTTTCCCTCAGATCTGAATTTTCTCCATTGATACGGCTATGGTTATAATTTAGTAGTGTGCTGCCAACTCATGAGGGGTTTAAGATGAAAGCGTACCAATAACTCTGGGTGTCAGAGATTCCTGTTATTTGATTCATGCTTTGATAAACAACCTGGTCTACAATGTAGTTCAATGGTTATTTGTCCTCATCGCTGCAGGGAGCTTTTGACATTGTGATACTGTCTGTTTTCTCTTGTTTGCAGAAAGTCTCAGGTGACCAATCACAGATGTTTGTTTATGCCATTTAGTCTGGATTCGGGAGGAAATCTAAGGCGTGTTCTGGTGGGTTGGTTTTTGACTTATGTCTGAGAACTGTGGTTCACTTCTAAAAGTACAACTTCACACTCTATTAACTATAAAAGCATTGTTTTTAAATGAGACATAAATGCAGAAATTGTGAAGAAATTCTAAGAAATCCTGGTGACTTTGTTTTGCTCCAAAATATAATGTGTGAGTGTAAGCCCTAGTTTACAGGACAGTGCTGAGAGAACAAGATGCAATGCTGGTGTTGTGATCTGGTGTCTTGTGCAAACGACAACGCAGTGTCAAGGGGGCGACCCCGTATAATTTTGAGAACGGGCTCCAGGTTGGAATTTTCTGGGGACATGTGTGGTGCAGGGCTGAGGAAACCAAAAGGCGGGGCCTCCTGAATAGCCATGTGAATAAACTAATAACATCTAACAACAGCTACTACATCTTTTCAGGTTATTTGGTCTCTGAAAACAAAACTTACTCACCATTCATCAGGTATTTAGCCAGGAAAGACGTTTTCTTCCAGTTTAATGAGGAAGTAGTAGGATTGGTGTAAACATGTAGCGTATCACTGCTACTTAGTTTTCACTGCCACCTACAGGCCTCGCATGGTACTATATCTTGGTCATTCATTTTACACCGTACAAAAATCCTGTTACTTCCTTTCTTTCGTTCACTGGATGGTCTGTTTGCTTTCCCACTGTCAACACACCCTACGACTTCACACCATACCATAAAGTTCACTTGGTAGCGGACCGAGGCAGTTTTCAAGCAGACCAGTTTGCTTCTCTAGTACGCACCAGAGTCTGAATGTGCCATCTCACTGAAGTAAGAAGACTACTATGCATGAGAGCAGACCAGGGCTTGTTTAAAGCGGACCAAACAGCTCCCGGCTGAGGTCAGGGTGTTGTTGGTTACAATCTTTCATGTATGGAGACAAAAAATTATCTTTCAGGACACAAATTTCCTGGCTTTTCTGTCTGAACAGAAATAACTTTCTTATCTTGGAAAATTTTATAAGAAGAGGACTTCAAAGTTATATAAGAAAAAACAAACAAACAAACAAAAAAAAACAAAAGCATGCATGAGAGGCTCTTGATCTAGTTTGAGGTGAAGAATGATTAGCAGAGATGGGTAGAAATGGGTTCTGAAGCGTGACTTTCCTTGACTTTTATTTATTGGAATATGGATTTTTCAAAGTACACTCCTCAGAAGGAATGAGTCTAACTGACACCATGATGACTCATTTGAAAACTTAATGACACAGTATTTTATGTAAAAATCTGAAGCTTTTTAATGGGACTTTAATGCAGCTACTTATGTTTTGGAGTCAGAGCCAAGCAGCCATCAGTTATTACGAATCTTAAGGGCACATCAGTATTGTCTTCCTACTTTTCTATACTAGTAAAGGATACTGGACCCAAATATTTTTTTCTTTTCTTTTTGGCTTCATTGGGGTATCAAGGAGCTTGCAAGATGGATTCTCTTTAGATTCCAATTTCATCTCATCTCATCTTGCAAGCACCATGAGACAAGAGGAGTTGGTTCACAGCCCCTGAACTATTATATAAAAAATATTGTAAAGGGCCTCCACAAAGGGATCCATACAGTATAGGAGTAACATTGGTCTCGTTTTTCAACCGCCTTTGACAGAAACCACAATGCTGTCAAGTTTGAATCCCACAGTCTGCAGAAAAAGTGAGGGAGTCAGCCTAAATAGCTTCCACTTGTAACGTTTAAGCTTTAAGGCCAAGGACTGCTTAGTCTATGAAAAGGTAAAGGATAGGTAGCATTATCTGTTGCTCTTATACGGGTCTAGCGGTTGACCTGAATCAGCGCTGTAGGCCTGTTTGTGTTTTCAAAGTGATCACTGTACCTTTAAATACACCTTTAAATGACCATTAGCAGCATTGCTCCTCAGAGAGCACAAAATCTGGAGGAGCTATCACATTGTGATTTTAGTTTGAACCAAATAATTACACAAGCCAACATAAACACTAAATACACATGCCCAGTGAGGAATTCTAATTTCAGCTGAACTTATAACGTCCAGTGAGTGTCCAGTCTTTTCACTGTACATTAAGTTTTATTGCTTCATTCTGCTATTAATGAAAAGTAGATATTGATCTGTTTTTGCTTTGTGCCTGCTATTTACTCTTTTTCCGCAGCGTTTCATCTTTGTCACCCACATTGTCAGCCATCTCCTTCCATTTCCCTTCCATCTGCACTATTTTTCATATCACTGCTATTTTCTGATGCATCATAAATGCCCTCCCAGCTGGATCTCCTGCTGCGGCATAAAAAATTCAATCTACACCACGGCACAGATCATCCACTTAATCATAGCCTGAATGGACAAACTCGCAGTGGGGCGTCGGAACTTGCTTTCAATACATCCTGTTTCTTTTTGATGCTCTCCCGTGGCAGTGATCAAGCAGGACTGACTCAAACAAGCAAAACAATACTCTCTGAGGATAACGGAGGGAGGAAGTTGCCCCATCACACATCCAACATCAGCGCTGTTTGTTTGCTTCCTGTGATCAATACTCCCAAAGAGGAACAAACTAATATTAGACTTTCAAATTCTACCCTCTTTTTTCTTTTCAGTTTAGCCTCTCTCTCTCTCTCTCTCTTAGTTCCTTTTTTCCCATAACCAGTCAGAATAAAAGCCTTAATCTTGCATATACGTTTCGTGCACTGTAGACTCTGTACCATCATCTCCAGAGCATGATGAGCATTCCACACTGCCACTGTTGTGTGGACGCTTAATGACCCAGCAGCTTTAAAGCCCAGTGTGTGGCCACATCACTCAGCATACCAATGACTCGGAGCTACGGCTGCATGCGGCAAGACATATCTATCCCGGTCAGGCATGCGCTTCATATGCAGCAGCCGCCTTTCAAACACAGGGCTGCTTTTCGTAAAGACGTGAACTTTTGTTACAGAGACGAAGGGTGCCGAATTCTCATGCAGAGCTGTCAGTCCGAGGGTCTCCAGTGGAACACAAGAAAAGCAAAGGCTGTTTTACTTAATCTTCAAACTATTGGCATGGTGTTGTTTCCATCTGCAGCGTTTTTCCTCCCCCCCGTGCACATTGGTGAGGCGTCAAATTGACTCATGTGTTGATTAAATTAAATGATTTCCAACTACCGTTCACAGGAGGAAGGATTCCCTGCAGTTTCTCCTCTTCCCATGGACAATAATCAAATGTTCTGAACCAAGAGAAAAATCGGGAAACAAGATAGTTGGGAAGAAAAGTCGTTTTCCCACCAAGATGATTTGTGCACAAACACATGCATGCTGCTGTTTTTATGTGTAAAACATCTTCCGTGTGACTAAATATACTGTTGCAAGTGTATCGAAGAACAAGATGCAACAGAGTAATGATCCCATGCAAACACACTGACACTGCAGTACCCAGAGGGACAACTCTGAGCTGGTTCCCTTGTAACTTCTTTCTGGAAACATTTAGATTTTATTGCACTTAGTTTTTTTCATTTAAGAATAGAGCAAGGAGGAAGGCCGGGATTAGAGCTGTTTTGGCAGAGGAAGTGAATGAGCAGAAATAAAGCGAGTGGCCATTTAAGCAAGTCACGATCTGCATCGTTATTTATGACAGTGGCTTTAACAATCAAACTGTCTATAAGTCTGTTGTGTGTCCAGATATACGCCATGCATCACAGGAGTGTTTCAAGAATTCAGCCAAGAGCAAAAGAGTAAATATTTAATATTACCACTCTGCTTTCGGTTACGCAACAGGATATGAGATAGAATGAGAAGTGGACGTCGCTGTTTGTGGGGGGAAGAATTTGACGGCTCTCCAGTTTTCTTTCATGAACGAAATTTCAGCTCATAATTTGTATCCCTGTATAAAGAGAGAGTGTATATACACTAATCAGCTGCAACATTAAAGTCTCTGGCCTAATATCGAATAAGCTCCTCCTCGGTTGCATCAGAACAGCTCAGCCTGGTTCGTTCTGTGCCAGTTTAAAAGCGAGAGGAAGATGCCAGAGTAACATCAGGGTTTCCAAGCAGAAATCACACAGTAATAACATAATCAGTGTGGCTGTAATGCTGGTTTTTAATGGGTGTAGTATATCAAAAACTTTATGTGTCTGATTTCACAGGCTTGCACTGTGGGGAAGGGCCCTTCAGAGATGTTGAGATATGAGTCTCCCTACGCTTCATCGAAACAGAATCACCTTAGAAAACCGTTTTATGTGATGACTAATGTTTTACGATAAACACTGTGTTGATGCATTTTCACAGCAGCCATGTTTTTAGTGCAGATTTGTTCCGGAGAGATTCTGAAAGTAGGGAAACATCTCGTATCAGAGGTTAAGTGCCATGTTTATTGAACCGCAAGTTTCAAACGTGAACACATTTTCTGCCATATAAAACGAAGTTTGGTGTAAAAAGAAATTGCCGGGGGCCCATGTTTCATTGCCCTCTGCTGTTAAGCGCTCTCTCCAGGGAGCGCTGGTTGTTTAGTTTAGTGTCTCCTGTCACGGCGAGGTATTTCCCGCGGCTCCCCGAAGGCCCTGAATCAATCCGCCTGCTGGATTTGAAGGTGACATTCAGCCTCCCCTCCCCTCTGGTCTGGGTTGTAGCGACTGCGTTTCTTCCACATATGCACAGCTTGTCACCAAACCTGTCCCCTGGGGACAGTGAAAGCAAAAAAAAAAAAATAATGGCTGAGCTTTTATCATTTGATAAATAAGATCAAATAGAAGAAAGTCTTCTCTGGATACAAATAGTTTCTTTAAATTTCACTTTTAGAACCCAAACTTTTGCTGTGATGAAAGCCATTCACATCGATTTTGTTGTTGTAATGAATTGGTGGGGAGTATCCGCCCCATGGTACAGCCTTGCGCAGTGGGACCCATCACTCCACACCGCAATCTACGTCTTCCTCCTGGGCAGGGTGGAAAGACCAGAGAGAGTGAACAGAGCGGCCCCAGATTCCCTTTAAAAGTTCCTCTTTTAAACATCACCCCCATCCCCTCTCATCGATGCTGAGATGCCCATCTGTTTAAGATGTGTGTTCAAACTGCCCGGCAGGAGAAACTTGAGACGTGCCCACCTCTAGCTAGCCTGTTTCTGTCTGCATCGAATTAATAATAAGAGCGATAACAAAGATGAGGATGTTAGCATACTTTTGCTGCCTCCCGTCATGTTTTTTTTTTTTTTTTTTCTCAGAGAACAAGGCAAAGGAAAGCCCAGGGGAGCCGTTCTGAAGAGAAAACAAAGACTAACTCTGCTAATTTGAACTGGAAATAATGTGAACTCGAATGAACCACATCTGCAGAGAGAGGGAAAAAAAAAACGCAAGAAAAAGTAATTTACTGACGTTCTAAGACATGCAGCGCCGCTAAATCAAACTCCTGATGCGCTCACTCATTAGTGGGTCAACTCTCTTGTGCTAAAGGTGCTGGAAGATGACATAATCACAGGCTGTGGGATCCAGATAAAACACAACGACACATTCAGAGCCGTAGAGTGGACTGAACCTTAAATGCCACAAAGAGTGATTCAGCTGTGGATTCTTTTGATTGTGCTCACAATGATGCACATTTATTTCTATGGAGACTAAACAAATAGAGCTGCTGGTGTTCTTCTTTCTCGATGCAGGAGAGTTTTACCTCTGCTGACCTGCCTACCAAAACAGCAAGGCCAATCAGAAAAGGAAATTCCTGCACTGGCAAGAAAATTCCATTATTGACCATAAAAGCTAATTGAAGCACAGTAAAAACAAAACAAAAAAAAAAAATCTGAAAAGAAATATAGTTTAGGGTTACTGGTTTAATAATCAGATATAATGGATCTGACAAATGAGGGCCTGTAAAAACATGACACCTTCTCAATCCAACTTCCTTTAAATGTTAAAAACAGACAGGTAAGGATTTGTGCAAATGTAGCACTCTGTGTGTGTTCAAACCCACCAACCACCAAACACAGACCATTTAAAAGCCCTCATAAAAGACACATTAAGCAAAACGGGTCCAGATCCACGTCTGTCTCTCATCGACTTCTCTTGGCTGTTTCCCGTTTGATCCACTTTACCCGACGCGTATATTTCCCCATTTGAATTGCTGTTTGTATCCATCTGTGACATAAACAGTCTGTAATGTGAGAGCTGCCTGATGCACAACCTAGAGACCATTATTTATAGCAAGCTGTCACTTGTAAAACACTACAAGACCTGTTTGGTGCCTGGGTGCAATTAATTAGAGAAACACGCAGACGAACACTGAAGCGCCACGTGGTTTTCTTTTTTTTCTTTTCTTTTTTGTTTTTGTTTTTTGCTTCTTGCCTGATGATGACTTATGCAGAATTTGTTGTAATGTTTTGAGAGGGAGTAATGATAGCAATAAGTGAGCTAATTCCCATGTATTAGATTATCATGTCACAACAGAGCCTGAACTGTAAGCTATCAGCAAAATCATCTGCTTCATCCAGTCGTGGTTCATGTAACCTCTGCACCTTTTAACATTTCTGTTTCCATTCTCCCTCCATCCCTCCCACTGCTTAGAAAAGCTTTCAGTGGCTCTGCATGTGATTCATCTATAAAGGCCTGTAATGTGCCTCATATGTGATTTGGAACTGCAGTGGGTGAGCAATGCGCTGTGTGTGTGTGCGTGTGTGTGTGTGTGCGTGTGTGTGTGTGTGTGTGTGTGTGTGTGTGTGTGTTTGTGTGTGTGTGTGTGTGTGTGTGTGTGTGTATGATTAGGAGGCACCTCTCCTGTTTTGGAGAAGGATTAGGTAATACAAAGCATTTTATAAGTGAAACACATTAGAAGCAGCTGTTTCTACCCAGCTGTTCTGCCTTTTTTTTCTGTGTTGTGCACCAGGAAGTCCGCCCCGGTGCCCAAAACTCCAACTAGTGCTGCCTTTCAAGCTAATGAAACATATCTAGTTGCAAGTATGTGTACGTTTGAGGAACAAGCAGAGACATTACAGTCCAACGAAGCATACATATGACCATACACAGCTTTATGCATGTCTGTTCTTACATTAGCGCTCACATGGAACACATGCAGCATGACATATGACCTCATATGCACTCAGTAGCCTGTTTCCTTTTCCTGACTTCCACCTGGGTCCAGTTTTCCAATTAATGGTTTTTCACCCCAGCGGGTATCCTTTGAGTGTGTGTGTGTGTATGTAACCAGTTGTGAAAGTATGTGTACAGTAGGCTAATTTAAGCCTCTGGTGTTGATTTAACTGGTGGCAACAAGGACTTAAACAGAAGCTCAAAGCACATTGACTTAACTTAGGGCCTGCAGATCTTGGTGTTGATCTGATCCCAAATAAATCATGCCCAAGTGATTAGTACTGATATCAATACCATTACTCTTTTGCTTGAAATTTCGCAATCATTCAATGGTTTTGCATTGAATCATTGGTCATGATTTTGATCATTATAAAACACAGCATAAAGATTTTTGCTAGATGTATTTTTTTTTAACTAAACACCTGAACATCAGTGCTGAGACAATTTAGATCTTAGCATTTTTGTTTGTAAACATTATTGAATAAGATCAACAATGTGACAAAATAATAAAATAACAGTGTATTCCTGTTGACTATACACAGTTTGAGAAAGATAAAGACAACTGTGCAAATTAGCTGAACAAAATCAAAGCCTACAGTACTTTTTATATTGTTCTAATTCATATTTTGTGGCTTTAGCCCCACTAAAGTCCTATACAATAAAAGTATGAATCTCACCATGCTGGTATCGATCAATACCAGTAGCCTACTAGCCTTGGTATCAATCCTATTGTTATTTGAATCAATTTGACCAACCCTAATTTAACCTTTTAGAAGACTGGCAACTTACTTGTAAACAAACTAGCGTTTGAGAGCCCAACTCTTTGCAAAGATTAATGTCTCTGAACTCAGCTCTCCCAGGTCTTTTGGATGGCAAACGTTCTTTGATTTAGTCCTCCTTCTAGACCTCCTTTCCTCACCTATAGCAATTATAGATACGTTTATGTCCCGATAAGCTTTTTTTATTTAGTCTTTTCATATATATTACAATTTTATGCATGTTTTCATTAAACAAAATACACTTAATATTTAACATTTTAGTCAAACCTTTAAATGATCAGCTAAACACAGAACCGCACCAAACATCAAATATTTCGGTCTATGTGATGTGAGTCAGGTCATTTTGTTCAATCAGTTCCTGGAGCCAGCTTGTAAGCAAACATCACATAACGAACATTATGGTGTGATATTGATCTCAGTCTATGAGTTACAAGCACAGTTGGAGCTCTGCTTGGCTATTCCACGGGTATTTCACCAAAGCATCACCAATGTTACAACAATGGATTGTGTTTTAATATTGAAAGCAGAAAAAACTCAGGTAAAAGCCTCTACCAAGCATTGTCACCTAAATAAGGCACAATTAGAACCACAAAAAAATCACAAAAGATTCATGAAGTGTGTCTTACCTTTTCTGTTTTGCGGTCAAAACTTGTATTTGACCTTTAATATACTTATATATGAATATAGTGGAAAGGTTTACTTTCTAAACTTTGGGTTATTTCGAAACGGCAAACAAAGGTCCAAATTATTCATTTAAAAGAAGAGAAGTGCTTTTGGCCTTGTTTCTGCACCGCCCCCACTGGGAACAGGTTCAGTTCACCTTGGATCACCAGTTCGGTCACTGTGTAGCAAACTACCACACTTCAAACATAGCACATGTTTTACTCAAATCTGGTGGATACCATTGAATGCATTTGTAAACAGGGTGCAGCACACCTCACCATGACTCCTGTTCAGATGTGACTGGCATCTGATTCTAACTGTGGAGATTTTATAACAAGCTTCTTTTGGTCAAAATGCCTTGAAGATACCCAAGCATGAACTTGTTTTTTTTCTTGCACTGGCTGTAAAAGCCCTGTGTGAGACCAGGCTTTAGCTTGACATAATGCTCTTGTCTTGTCTGGTAATTGCTTTGAGACTAGGAAGTGAGACACATGCAGCCAGTGAGACTACTGGAAAATAAATCCTTTATCACACCTCATCATTTTTGTGTCTCAAAATAATGAAACCGGATGGAAGTTGGAGGATTACAAATTTCCGCCTCTCAGAAATGGAGAATTTACTGCTAAATCCTTCTAACGGCATTTGTGAAAGGAGAAAAAGTAAAAAAGGTCATCAACATCTAAGCTTTTTAGGAAAGATTGTGAGTCTGTTCTCGCAAACGTTTAGCAGACTGCAACCATCGACAGTGTGAATAAAGATTATCTCACAAACTGCCCCCACCTGTGTCTCTAGGTGGATTTTTCTGGTGGATTTTTCTGAAATCCTCTGAACATAATGTTCCTTTGAATTATGGGTTTTAATGCTTGATCTCTTCACATTAGGCCATCCATCACAACAGGGCTCACTCGGTCATGAAGAAGTTTCATCAAGCAGGAGAAGAAGTCAGGAAGGATGCAAGTGAATAAGCAGAAAGGAACAGAGATCTAAAGGTATGAGGGAAAGGAACAAAAGGGTTAAGCTTATGAATAGAAGCATGCTGATGAATGGTTTTAAATGGCTGAATTAATAATAGGTGGATATGCTCATGTGACCTGGAGAAAGCTAGAGCAATGTGAAAAAGAAAGTTTCAATTTTAGCGTACGTGTTGGGACATAATTGAAACATCTGGTTCTTATAAGGTCTTGATATGAGCTAAATTCAACATTGGATGAATAATACGTGATATTTAACTGAGTCATTGTTTGATAAACAAAAACTAAATATGAATATACAAGTAATGTGTAATAACTGAGGACACTTTCACTGCCTGTAAAGGATTTAAGAAGTTAAGTAGCTGTCAGGTGGGAGCAATAAACGAGACTCCCATCAACTGGTCGTCCAGAGAGTGTGAAACATCTGTAAAAGGATTTTTAGCTGGTTTGAGGTGTTCATGTGTGTTTCAAGACAATGCCAAGGTGGAAACAGATCAGGAATGATCTCAGAGAAGCAATTGTGGTTGCCCATCTATCTGGGAATGGTTATAGCACAATATTTAAAATTTTGAAAATTAAAACATTCAAGATCTTTGTCTTCCCACCAGCGGGTGTCCCAGCTTGAAATAAGACGCGCTAGTTCTTGAGTTCATAAGGATAATTAGATAAATTTTCTAAGAAAGGTTGCCAGGTGAAAGCAGCTCTCTAAAACGAAGATGGTTGCTCGGCTTTGGATTGCAAAGGTGATTTTCTTCCTTGGGAAAATGAGAACAAAGTGAGGAAATTTGTTTTTTCAGAAGATCAAATTTTATACAACACATAAGCAAAAACACTTTGTATTAAATGTCAAGTATAGTGGTGGAAGGGGGATTGTTTGGGCTTTTTTCGCAGCCATATGACTTGGATATCTTTCAGCTGGTAATTAGAACTTAAATTCATCTGCATTCTGAAGTATTCTACACTCACTTGTTAGAAGATCTTTTCTATATCTAAAACTTTTCCACCATTTGATACAGCAAGAAAACGTTGATCCTGAGCACACCACTGACAAAATGTTGCAATGACCCAAATAAGTTCAAAATTGTTGAAAAGTTGTAGCTGGGGGGCCTTAGAGAGGTGTTCAAAGACAAATGCCAGCAAACCCCAATAAACTGTATCAAAGTTGTGAAAAAGAGTGGGCTGAAATTCCTACAAAACAATGTGAGAGAATGATAGCTTCATCCAGAAAGTGATTACTTCAAGTTATTGCTGCTAAAGACGGTTCTACGAGCTATTGAGTTGAGTTTGAATATTTACTTTTTCACACATTGCTTTTGCATTTGGTTTGATTTGGTTTGTCTTGTTTTTAGTTAAAAAGATGACGCAGATTAATATACCATTGTCATCTGGGAGTGAATTTACGTCACTTTAAGATCTGGGTGGGATGGGTCTTTTTTGTTTTTCTCCATGTCCTACAATATAAAACCTTAGATTGGAAAAAGTGTTGTTTCTTTTAACTGTAAAATGACCTCAACTTATAGAGACAGAGCAGCCATTTAGACAGACAGATGGTGTTGAGGTAGGGCTTGACTTTGCTCCAACACTGATAAGTACTTACAACTCTGGTTGACAAATGGTGGAATGTGTGCTCCTCTGCATGTGGTTGTTTTTATTCATTTCTTCATTGTTTTGTTCCATGCTGCAGTAGTAACTAAAAAACTGGTCTCGACACCAGGTCGGAACCAAACATTATTAAATCACAACATTGGCCTGTTTAGGCTTGCCTAATCTAAAACGCCAATTTTAGCTCAGGCTCTGGATTCAATTGCGGGTCACAGTTTGTCATTAAGTCAGTTTGCATCTGGTGGAAAGTAAAGGAAAGAGGGAAAAATGTCTCATAAAAGCGTGTAATTGGAGGCTGATACATAATGCAACCTCATTTTAACAACTAGTGCCATGAAATTGGCCTTGGCCCTGTTCTATCAAACATGTCATTAACCTTCATGTAACATTTCAGTTCTGAGTGAATATTGATTTGAATTCAGCCCTTCTGCATGACTCCATCATGTTAAACAGTTTTTTTTTCCCATGGAAATTTCTTTGTTCATAACATCAGGGACGTGGCAAAGCTCTAGCAGAAAATACTAAATTTACATCACTTTCTTTCACACATATCCAATAGTTAACCTTGAGATTTTCTTGTATAAAGAAAAATAAATCTTTAATTGTTGTGTTTGCCTTACTGGTACACGAGCTTTAACTAACATCTCTGTTTATCATTTGTCCTTGCTGGCTCTCTTGCCTTTTAATTTAGAAAGCTTTCATACTTTGTTACATAACTTATTTTGAACTACATTATATAACACTGAGCCCACTGACCCACAGACAGCCATGGCAGATGCATACCAGGCCACCCAGGTCTGTTTTTATGGTGGAAATATCAAAGCAGATCCTAGTGTCAAGCTAAAATGTTGTCAGCAGTATGGATCACTGGCCACAGAAGGTTTCAATCAACCATGCAGCATGAGTGCAAGGGCATGGCAACTCTGTCCAAAGTGCCACAGACAAATGCCCAAGTACAAAAGTTCTGCAGATTATCTGGGAACGAGTTGACAATTCGAAATGGATCGAGCTGGACTTGTGGCCGAGGAGAGGAGATAACACAATTAAAGAAAAACAAGAATGGAGAGATTGAGCTGATAGAGGAAAGAAGAATAAGTTGCTTGGTGTGTGAGAGGACACACAGCCACAGGTCAGGGTTAAAGAAACGAGCAAGTCTTATCGTAACGGATCGGCCTTAGGCTGGGGTTTGGGAATCCTTCACAGCGCCGTCTAGAGCAGAAGACGAGGGCGGCTGGTGGGATTGTCACAGCTGGGCTGTTTCACAGAAACCTATGAAAAAAGAGATGAAAAAGCAGAGAAGATGCAGCCATATGTTCATTCTGGCTCTCTATGTTCCTCCCTGAGTACCCAAACACAAACATCCGACACACTTCTGATATTTAAACAGCCTTATTATTTTACTATTTGTTGTGGTTGTAGTGAGAAAAAGGGAACAATTATATGCTGCCTGAGAAGTCCCATTGCTCATTTTGTGAAGGGCATGTTTTAGCTCGCATGGCCACAGATCCCGAGAAAAGTCAGCATCATGTCCTAAATACTGCTTGATTTTAAGTTGGTCCTGAAGCATCTGGAGTTACTCAAGAGGCTGAGTTCAAATTGCTGGTGTGTGTTTGAGAAATGTTGGTTAAAAGCCAGTTTTAATGTGTCTACTTTGTCAAACAATGTGTGCATTGGCTCTGTTGCAATTCACTGGAAGTCTGAAGGTGAGTCATGTGTGCAAATGTGTGTTCTTAGGTGCTCAAAAGTTTAAAACACCATATTTCATGTTTGAGCTACATGGCCTCCAACCATCCCTGATTTGTCATTGGCGCTTTATATCATGTACTCCAAACTAATCGTCTCTAATTTATAAGTTGAACTGAACACACAAGAGAATTAGCTGTGGCTCCAAATGACTAAACCAGAACCTTCTGTCTTTATTCTGCTCTAATCTGGTCTGTAGGCTATTGGCAAGCTTGTCTTAAATTAAGACACACGGGTTTGCAGTCAAAATGATCTTTTCCTACTGTTTTCAGACAGATAACAAAAACATTGGCGAATTTAAAATAAAGAACTTGGTTCTGTTTGTGTTCAACCTGCACTTTGGACTTCTCCCGTTGGCATCTCTTCTTCAGAATTACATATTCATAAGGCGTTAAGTTTCTTCTAAAGAGCTCTCTTAAATACTCTAGCTATAATTCTACAACTTTTCTTGATTAAATATACATGGTTTTATGAATATGCAAATGAGCTCAATCTCCATAGCCAGTTCTCACCTCTAGCTGCAGCTGCTCACACTCAGTTCTGCTCAAACACTCTTTGCTGTGTTGCTAATGTAAGATAAACCTTGTTCTCGATCGTTTATTTTGACGAATCCAATCCCACAGTTTGGTCAACTGGTTGCTTAAGAATCTGTCTAAATCGTGATTTTGTGAGGCTCTGATTGTGGAAGGTGGAAATGCTCAGACGTTGCTATTTTTCCTCATGACATAGTTTTAACAGTGATTGAGCTCAGAAATGAATTATATTTGAATATGTATTTGCTTTCAGTGTTATTTGACATGAATGGAGGTTATTGTTTTAAAATTGGCACGAAATACTGTCTCATATGGATCACCTGATTTGGATCAAACTGAATTTGTGGTATCAGCAAACATTGAATTGTAATCCACTCAATCAATATAACATTGTGTCACAATCAAATCTTTGATCTTCATCTCTGGCAGTTTGATTTAGTCCAGGTTTTCCATGTTTCAATTTCCACTGCACTAATCTGGCCAAGACAAGTTGGATCATAGCAGTGTGTGTGTGAGGAAAACAATGCCACAACCACAAATGAAGGCAGCCTTTGCTTAAGATTGTTCTAAATATTGACACAAGTCTCAACAAAAAGTTACATTAAGAACCCATGTTGACAGAACTGCCAAAGCAGAGTGGATGTAAAACCACACCGTCAACACCAGAGTCCTGTTTCAGATTGCATTATGTTGTCCTTCAATGAGGTCAAATATCTGGCAATGAATAAGATAAATGCTTCTCTATGTTCACTATGTATGACAGTCACAGTGTGGTGGGTTAAAAAAAGGTTGTTTTCTTTTTTTTCCACAACTGTGGCTGATGAGAACCAAAAGGGAAAACCAAAACAGTCAAGCCGTGGGGCATGAAATCTAATCTCTGAGTTGAAAGAAGCTTTGAAAATTGGGGTTTAATGCTGACACAAGTTATAATCCTTGGCAGATTTGTAATAAGCAGATCATTTGACTCTTGTTAAAATGAAATTATTGATTAGTGCATCTAATCAAGAGTGTGTTCTTGTTAAAGGTCGGAGAAACAGGATGATTTACCCAGCTGAGGTCCTGGAACATGTCTGGGATTATCCTTTCAATATGCCAGGGGCTACTTTTGAAGTAAAAGTCCAATGATTTTCTTGCCATTTTTTGTTTGTTTCGTCTAGTTTAGCTCCTTGTACTGTATATAGCCTGATATTTGTCACTCTGCACATTAAGTAATTACCTGGACCATCTATGTGAAAAGCAGGGATGAATGCTTGAAAGCAGATAAGAGCTTGTGTCTATTGCATGCAAAAAATAATCATGCACTGCTTTATTTTTTGCTTAATCCAATTCACAGCTAATGTTGGAATGTCATGGCAGGCGTAAGATTTAATTACAGTTCTCTAAGAGTTTAATTATGGTATTGTTAACAACCCGTGTGTGCGCATGCCATCCAGATTTGACACAGTAATTATGTTACACCTTTTCTGTTAACAACTTAATGTTTTTATAACTAATTTTATAACTGACTCTGGGTGTTAATCAATTTTGTATGTATGGGTAAGGCTTTCAAAAAATGCATTTCTATTTGTGTTTGTGCAGGAGCTCGCAGGAGCTGGGAGATGTCTTGGTCTTCTATTTATATCAGCCTCTCCTCTTCCTCTGACATAATATGCAAATATGCATTTGTTCTTCATTATCTGTGAGAATGTAACACATGGGGATTTATCTTTGCATCAGCCACTTCTGTCTCACTTCCACAGTCCTCTTTTAGAGCTGCTGAATAGTTCAGGTGCTTGTGATAGATAGAACTGGACTAACCCATTGCCAGAAAATGCTCTTAAGCCCATTTTTGTTACACTTGTTTTGCATATATTATTAATAATCAAACATGTTCTTGTCTCATTATGAGTTTTTAAGAAAACAAAACATAATAGGATACAAAAACTCTGTGAAATGGACATTCTTCAATACATAAAACAAATCCGAAAGAGCCACAGATGCCTTTTGGACGATTTTAATACACATACTGTACATGAGAAGAAGTCAGAAACAGATTCAAATAAGCTGCTTCTCTCTGCTATGCTGTGGTATCCTATGCAATGTTATGCAATAATAAAAAACCTCACACCTACCCCGGTGCATGCTGGTCCTACCCTAGGTGTCCTACTTACAAATATTACTAGAACTGGCTCGAGATTATGCAAGAGCAAACTCAATTCAGGTAACTAGATTACCTTAAAAGTTCAAACTAATACTAAGATTAAATGAATGGCTCTACACGTTGTATATTAACCATGTTAGCATGTGGATAGCATAAAGGGCCCAAACTTCCAGTTCAGTTCTACCTAGGTATTTATTCATTATTTTAGAAAAACTGCAACCCATATTTCCTGTCTCAGGTTTTCCATTTAACTCTGACTTTACAACTTTTACGTGATAAAAATGTGTTGTATTTATTTGTGACGTTATCTCAAGAAAAAAATCTCTTGTGAAAACATGCTTTTAAATGTTACTTATTTGTATTTTTACCTACCTGTGTATTTTGTAGTCTCTTATTTGACAATGGAGGCACTTAATTTTCTTATCTATTGTAGTCCTTTCATGTAAAGGGCTTATTAAAGACACTTTACTTACTTCTTAAATTAACAGTTTGATGTTTAGATCAAAAAACACATTTTCACATGATAGCAAATACATTTTTCGTTATCTAAAAAAGCAACAATCTTTTTTTCAGGATAGCCACTGGCTTCAGAAATCTTAGGGATAAGTAACCAGAGATATCAGGATTTGTATCACTGGAAACTCAGTGGTCAGAAACGATACTGTAGAGAAGCCATGATGTTCCAGAAATGGGGAGCAGAGCGACGTAACGCCCTGCTCCCCATTGTTACAAGACGTGCCAGGAGAACAGAAAGCTGGAGAGTGTGGGAGGAACGTAGTTAGCAGGAAGGGGTGTTTAGATGAAGTGGATCTGAGATGTACAGCATGACAGAGCCATGTTATGAAGTGCCTTGAAAGTGGTGATGAGTATTTTGAAGATGATCCTTTGTTTGATAGGGAGCCAGTGGAGTTGTTATAAAATGGGAGTGATATGGTGAGCAATGGGGGTCCGAGTAATAATACGTGTTGCAGAGTTTTGGAGGAGCTGCAGTTTCTAAAGGGACTTATTTAGAAGGCCGAAAAGAAATGAATTACAGTTGTCAATGTGGGATATGATCAGGCTGTGAAGGATGGCAGTAGTTTGGGAAGTAAGGGAGATGAGAGATGTTACTTAGGTGGAAGTAGGCGGACTGACTGATGTTATTAATGTGAGACTGGAAGGAAAGAACGCTGTCGAGGACGACACCCAGACTCTTAACCTGAGAGGAGGAAAGGACAGTTTAGTTATCAAGGGTAATGCAATATTTATAAGCTTTGGAAAGAGTGTGAGATATGCCTACCAGAGGACTTTGGTTTTAGAACTGTTCAGTTTTAGAAAGTTGGATTAGAACCAAGACTGGATTTCTTGGAGACAGAGGGTAAGCGAGGTTGGTGGGAGTGAGGAAGATGGTTGAGTGGAGAAGTAGAGCTGGGTTGCGTCCGCATAGCAGTGGAATTTTATGTTATATTTACAAAGGATGTGGCTGAGAGGGAGGAAGTAGATGATAAAAAGGAGAGGCCCCAGTACAGAATCTTGGGGCACTCCAGCAGAAACAGGGAAGAAAAAGGAACAGTGAAATTTCCCCACAGTGGGATCAATAAAAATCTTAAATCTTGTTCACCAGAAAGGCACATCACCGGCTAGCCCATCTCCTGATAGGCACATCAACACAACATGGCATTCAGTGTCTTCCCCAAGAACACTTTGACATGTACTGTGGTCAGGGGGCTGCTGCTCTCCCTTCTGAGCCACGTCCCCCATCCTTTATTCTGAGAATATGTATTATCATGATCTCCTGCAGAGTCACCATCTTTAACGTTGTCTGAAACTGACATTGGATGGAAAGAGTCACAGTTGTCACAAAGCTAAACTTGACATATCAGACCTAAAATAGTTTTTGGTACCAGGGTGTAAACGTGTTTTTTTTCTGCTGTGAAGTTGACCTTTTCTAACTTGGGAGCCTTTGGGGATTGATGCCAGCCTCTAGTGGATGCGTGGTGAACTACCGTTTTTTGCCACTTCTGTATAGGCTTCACATTTAAAGGAGAACTTTGGTATTTTTCATTCTGTACCTATGTTGTAGTATGCTATATGATCTTTTACTCACCCAGACAGTTGTGATGCAATTCGAACTCCATCGGGAAATATTTATGTCCACACGCTATCAGCATAAATTCATATAATGGGAGCGATCGGGAAATCGTTGCTCACCCCCTAAATAAGGCATTATCTGCAACAAAACGACTTTGTTTTACCAATGTGTTGTTAGCAAATGCTAGTATGCATGCTACAACATAGGTACAGTTTGAAAAATACCGAAGTTCTCCTTTAACCACTGAAGTTTTCTGCTTGGTAGGAACTCTCAAATGAGCTCTGGACTTTGCTGTACCCAGTAGTGGATGTATTACCAAACAACAATGCAAGCGTAAAGCATGTATAGGTATATGCAGGCAGTTTATTGTTTATTGTTTAGTGTTTATTGGGATCCCAAGTAGCTGCCACAATGGTGGTTGCTACATCTGGCACAGGCCTATTTAAGAAAGGTAAAAGTAACATAACGAGGCATCGGCTCATTGTGCTGTTTTTGCTGCCCTTGCCCTATACAAAAATGTTGCATCAATGACTACAGATTCTGAAATAAGGTTTGTATTTAAATTCATATATGTGTGACTCTTTCAATCCTGACTCTCCTTCACATAGACGTTTGGACAGTACACACTACAGAACCAATAAGAGCTTTCTAATTAAATGATAAATAATTTGTTATTTGTTGTCACTTTTTAATAATCATATTGTTTTTGTAGGGAGGCAGAGACCATTTGCCAAAGTAAAGATGAACAGGTTTACCATTTAAAACTCATTTGTCATTACTGAGATTCAAATTATTATTTAAGGATTTATAAGTTTAGCTCCTGTGTTTGAAATACCTCAAAATTATTTAACAGAAATCAAATGAGAAACACCTCTAGCCAGGTCACATTTTGTTTAGAAACCCTAGAAGCACACAGGATCCTATCGCATCCAGCTTGAATAATCTTTGGCTGCCAATCCCATGAGAAGTGGGAGGAAATTGAAATATTTACAGCGCAACTCATCTAGCAGAGCACCCCATTTTTCACAAAACTAACATATTATCATTCATCCATTTTCTATAAGTGCTTAAGGGGGCTGAAGGCTATCCCAGGCAAGGGGAATGTGGGGTATTATACCTTGGAAAGGTAATCAGCCCATCCTAGAGACAATCAGAGACCTTCCCTGACTCACACCTACACCTTGTTCGGCTTTACATTATGTTCCAGATATGAAGTACAATTTGCATTTGTTCATGAGACACCATCTCCGCCTGTAGAAGGATACACAACACCCGCTTTATTAGACATGACGTAACATGAAAACGTTTAAATTGCAATTACGACCATTAAAAAAGTTTTATTATTTTCAGTGGCGTGTTGTGGGTAAAATTACTGAGGAAGCTCGTCACGTGCATA
>JAVQJG010078234.1:0-15049 GCA_036024015.1 Craterocephalus amniculus | reverse complement strand
ATCTATCTATCTATTTATCTGTCTATCTATCTGTCTATTATAAAATTCTATAGCTTTATAACTACCTGATTTAAGCGTAGAAACATATCAAAGAAAATAAGAAACACTTCATTATTTTTCTTTATTATGTCTTTAAAAATACGTTATTATTCTATCAAAGACATTTTTTACACAAGTCAGATGTACACTGGTCAAATTTCCTGCAAACATTGTATCTTGTTTCAAAGGCATGGGTTTGCAAAGATGATGACAGGGGAGGCTCGTAATTGTTGAGGAAGAAAGCAATATGAGGCAAACACCAGTTGTGCTATTATGACACCTTGGGGGTGGACAACTTAAATCAAGACAATGATTTTATTGTGGGCAGCCTGGAATCTATGCATGATAATAATGGTGTTGCCTAGTAGTGTCGGAGCGACCATCAATCAATAGTGAATACATTACTGATGGGTTTTGTGCAACGACACTTTGTTGATGAAAGACAGAGATTATCCTGCCTACCATCACTGTGCTCAAGAGTACCACTAAGACGCTGAAAATACAAATAAATAAATTGTGCTCATACCTTGTTTGAAATCCCACATTAAGGCAAAGTAGTTAGTTAGAGTTGGAATGTATTCATGAGGTTCAGACGAATGTGAAAAAGCTTTCCACTCAGCCACTCTATGAATACCCTTGTGCTGTTTGAGATGTGCCACAAGTGCTCTGGGTGCTAAATACAAGACCTCCTGAAAAAGGATGGGTAAGATAGGCCCTGGCGGTCAAGCTATTATCAATCCCTGGCCTAAAGCTTGATGACTACAATACTTCAGATGTAGTTAATGGCTGTGTAAGGACACTGATGGCACAGCCATTCTGAAATCAATCAATTCAAGTTTTAATGTATCAACCACTCGAGGAGAACTAAGAGAGGGAGAGCTTCTCAACACAAAAATGCCAGAGAGATGGGGTTGATTTTCATAGAATGTACACTTTTAAAAAAAGTTTAATTAAACCTGAGGGCTCACTTGTACGGTTGAGACTCATGCATGATGATAGCTAGTGTGAACAATTTGAAAGGCTTAGCAATTTTTCTTCACAAATACGCACACTTCCAGAGGTTTAGCATTAGATCACCAAGTCCTTAGTGTTAAGGCAAGTAGATGGGAGTTTTTAGTCCTTAAAGAGATGTGAAGCAAAGTTGAGGAGATGAGTTGTTTTTCCACCAAAGTGCCCAATTCTGCATGTTGGTGAATATTGCCTCTTAAATGACAACAGTGAATTGGGAATTTAAGGAGCTGTGGAGTGTGGGGTGAATCAGACTTAACATTTTTGCCCTGCAATGTTACCTACTGGAGAGGAACAGAAAGAATGGAACAAAGAATCTAAAATTGGTGAGTTGTGTCAAATTGTTAAAACTGAGTGAAGTTATTTGGATGTTGATTAAATGTTTTTCATTTCCATTAAAAACTTAGATTTGTGGGTTGCATGGAAAAGATTAGCCATAACTTGTCATGAATAACTTTAGACTTGAATACCTTTAATTTTTTTTCACCAGAGCCCTTGATTTAAGGCCAGAGTTTGGCCTTAAAGAGCCATAACATTTATTTTTTTGTTGAACCCTGCCCTAGCCAGGGGCCAAAGTTACAGTACTTAGCTGATACTTTCTGTAAGAATGTCCTTTGGCAAGTGGTTGCAAAAGGAATGGCCACACCTTTGTCAGATGGTTGAAAAGCTGTGTACATCAAATAATAAAGATCAATCCACTTGTTTACATAAGTGTATACAGACACAATCAGTAAAGTCTGGTTGTGTGGATGTTATATCTGACGTGAGAATGGAGACATAAAAGAAGGAACACATTCAAAGGTGTATCCTTCAGAAAAGAAAGCTTAAGATATAGTGAACAAATTGAAAAGTAAGAACCAGATTTAAGACTGTGTGACTATTTTGATAGTTTGATTATTGTGGTTCTGTGTGTGTGTGTTAACCGAAAGTTAAAGCAAGGAAGCGGAATCGAATCATGATTATGGCTATCTCAACGATAAGGAGCATTTTCTGTAGGAGATATCTTTAAAATGATGGACAACAAAATCATGAGTGTTAAAACTTCCTTCAAAAGCGGAATTTCTCAAAGTCAATGCAATCAGCCACTATTAATCTGCAGAACTATGTATATCGATTCCATTGTGAATTCCTGAAAACAGGACCTAAAAAAATGCAGTGAACAATAGTTTGTGTGCTTTAGTCTTCCAAGATCTTCTTCATTTTCTGAAACAATGAATTATAGCATGAGTCAAGGACAAGCCATCGCAAGTTGGCCAAGTTTGTCCTCGCCTTTCCTCCGGCTGAACAGAAAAGCTGTGGAGTAAAGAATCAAAATCATCGCAAAGATATTCATTGTTACCTTCAACAGCAGCTCCATACTAAAGTACTGATGAATGACTTTAAATTTTGTATCTGAATAGCAGCTCACTACATGGACAAAACAGGCATAATTAGAAAAAGGATGTCTGAAGGATCTTTATTCTTACAAATGTATCTTTCTGTAAGATGATGTTATTGAAGAAACTTTCCAACTTTACTGAGGGTTGAAAAAAATTGATATGCTATAATTTCTTGATACTAACAGAAATCAACATTGAAATTGGTAGTGGAAAGGTTATAACTGATGTTTACAGGAGAAATTCTTTTAAATTAACCAGAGCAAGGTAAACCTTTTTCCTGATACCTAATCTCCCTGTGCTATATTTGATATCTAAATTAGGAGAAAAACTCCTCAGGAAAATAAGCAAGAGCTCCTGCAACAGGCTTCCCTCTCACATATACTCAATCTTGAATCCTAAATCATTTTCACATTCAAAAACACATATTTGAAAATATGTCAAATGAAAAATGACTGGTGTCATCATTCTTCCTCTGTAAATCCATCACCCTTAGCAACAAAAAGGCTCTGAGCGGAGCTCAAGGGGTCTGCCGCTCACTTCTGTCCTGATTATAGAGCAAGTGTGCATCGTTTCCCTTCAGCATCAAGAAAAAAAAAATTGTGGATTATTCATAGAATTGATTTTCTTTTGGATCTGTCAAATTTATAGAAAAACAAAGTAAGAAAAGCTCTTTTACAATTTATTATCTGTGTAGATCATTGAACATTTTGAATATTCGATTAATTCAGTCATTATTCATTCCTAATTTTCTATCTCAATGCCAACATTTAATAATCAAGAATGAAAAATCTTTTATTGTCACTGTGCTAGCATAATTAGATTTTCTTCAGCAGCTCTTGGCTTTATGCACAGTAAGAAACAAAAATAAAAAGTATAGGAAAGGCAAATAAATATGTTTCTAAATTAATATAAAATAAGAAACTGAATAACAAGGAATAACAACAGTGCTAATCACTGCAGCATATGTCAGTCTACTGTATGGTGGTGGCGGGAACGAGAAGATAGGGTGATGAATTTTACAGCTCAGGGGAAGAAGCTGTGTTTCAGGCACTAACAGTCAGTGTCCTGGCTGGGTGGGGTCTGCAGCTATACAACTGGCCCTCGTCTGGATCCTGGCTGTTGCACATTGAGTCCAGGAGCAGGAGAGGACTCCCCACAATCCCCTGTGCCGTTTTCACCACCCGGGCCAAACCCTTCCTGTCTTTTCTACTGCAGCTCCTGTAGCACACCTCTACATTTAGACAGAGGAGTGGTTATTTAAGCGATGGTAATTACTGGTAAGTAAGCTCAAAATTGAATAATGAGTATTTAATAGCGCTAATATGAACATAAATATCAGCAGCAGTTACTGGAAAGAAAGTTTGTTTTCTTAGGACACATTTTCTAACAAGTGACAGAAATCAGAAACTATTGCTATACAAAAGTCGTCTATACACAGTGAGCTTTGTGGCCCTGAGATGTCAAACACAATAATAAACGAAAAAGAACAGAATGAAAAGAACATTCATGAAAACAAAGGAATGAAAACAATTCACAAACTCAACATCTGAATCACAACAACAAAAAAGACGTGGTAGCAAAACAATGAAACATAAAAGGCAAGATCTCAGAAAACATGATTAAAAACAATGCACCACAATACAGTAAGAAAAGTGTTCTGTTGTGTTTTTGAGTTTTACCATTCCACCTCAGGTCAGCTTGAGAAGATGCACAACCTAATAGAAGAATATAATTTAAGTTTATCATAACTAAAAACTTTATTCCTACTTATGCAGACATCTTACCATCTAATGCATGTGATAACATAAGTAAAAAGTAACAAGATTGCAGAAGTGGAAGAAGACAGTAATTTAATTAATTCACTTACGTCAACTTGAGGCCTTAGAAATAACATCACTGGTGTCACTATTCAGAAAGTAATTGTGAAAAGTACTGATAAAAACATTTCTTTTTTTGTGACTGTGATGATTGAGACATCTCTTATACACAGTCTGGTGATTCTGAAGCATTGTCCTCCATAAATCTAAGTTTATTAAGTCTTCACTTTGATAAAAACAACCTCTAAAACTCTATGATGTTCCAGGTCAAAATATTTGCATCAGTGTAAATGAAATGAACATTATTTGCATCAAACCTGACAAAAATCAGTAATTACATATGGGAACCAGTCATATCACTGAGGTGAAGCTTTGCTGTCCGTGATGGGTAACTGTGTGTAGAGCAGTGTGCATGAACCTTTACAGCTGTGTGAGTTTTTGTCTGTGTGAGTGTCTGCATGTGTGCAAAAAAAGTCTCTATTTTGGTGTAGTGAACAGCCCATCAGGATATGTAACCTAAATGACACAATGGAGACAAACAGAAGGGGGGCATGAAACACTCACCTTGAACCAGGCTGCTCCTTGCAGACATAAGGATTACCCATCTGCACATTTCTGAAGCCTTTTGATTAACAATGTGTCCAAAATGAAAGACGAAAAGGAGGAAACAGTATTTAGTCATTTCAATGGCTTTCTGCAGATGGGTTGCCAACATATTTGGATAATTAACGTGCAGTAATGTTCTTTATACTGGGCTTATGATGGCAATTAACATGTTTTGTGGAGAGGTGAAAACTTTTTTTGAGGCGTTGAAGATGGATGGAAATACATTAGAGGAGGTCATGAAAATGGGTTCCCATTCTTTCTGTTAAAAGGATGCTTTTATAAGGTGACAGCAATTGAGAGATAAAAAAACCCAAGGGCAAATACATGATAAAGACCTCATATTTAATTGGCAATTCTTTCAATTCAGATGAATACTACTCCAAATTTTGCATCCACATTTTCAATGACAGCAAGACAAGTTTCTCTTGAACCAGAATTAGTAAGGGTAAAAGGAACCACAATGATGACCAAAAAGGACAACTCTACCTAGAGCCAGCCCAAGCCCCTCCGGTGCCCTAGGCAAGATTATGGATGCCCCCCTCTTCTCCTCATACACAACATCCCTAACATTAATGAACAGTGCTATGCAGTAAAAGAAGGTTTAATTAATTACTGCTCACACACCTGAGCCACATTTGTTGCAAGGGAGGAAGCAAGACTCAGCATGACTTGAAAGATGCTCATCTGTGCATTTGGACCTGTATTTTGACTGATTGAAGTTCATGGCGTAAATGAGCAGATATTTGCTCTGAAAAAGTCACGTGGTTCAGAACACCTTGAAAGCTCAAGGAAGATGGGAGGCAATTCTATCAAATAGTGTCCAAGTTTGTCAACTTTTCCACTCAAATCATTAATAGGATAGCGGCCAAAATATACAAATCCTCCTTATTTATGAAGATTCTGAGTTTTCCAGCCTTAGTTGACAATTTATATAATCCATTCTTGTTATTAGCGCTATTTTAAAAAATCTGAATTTTTGGTATTATTGTTTCTAAAAAAAATTCTTCTTTTTGACATCTCACAGCCCAAAAAGCAGTAAGTGTGTGGCACCCTAGGGGGCAATCTATATTGTCAATTCTAAGAGTTGACTCTGACTGCTTCTTAGCAATCCAAAATGTCTGACTTGGTCCCTCATGACACTACTCAACAAGAACAGTTATCACTTGAAAATAGTTTTAAGATGAAAGAGGTATACACTAAAAGTGAATGAATCTTAAGTCACTAATTTGACTGAAATTAAAAAGTGGTTCATGACTCAAAAAGAAATAGTGTCAGAAATTTTTTTACCTCTGCCTGTGCCTGAAATGAAATTGCCTAAAAGTCAAATTAAACTTAAACACTTTCTTGTTTGCAGTCTCTGTTTTAAATAGTTGTTGTTTTCTTTGTTAAACTTTTACAACCAGACTAATTTTTTGCTTTACATGAACATTAGCTGACAGCAGTTGTTGTAATGTAAGCCTGGACCAGACCCTCAACTCCCAAGTCTCTTGCTCTGCCTCTCTGTCGCCATCTAATGGTGGAAGTGTGTGGTAAACCTGAGCTTTGGAGCCCAGCTGAGGAAAAGTGTGCACCAACACATCCTCCCTCTCTCAGGTAATTATGTCTTTTATCTACGAGACACATACAGCTACTTTCACATTGGATATCCAGCCGTCCTAATGGCCCATTATTCAAATAAATGGGGGAAACACTGTGGGGTTGGTGACCCCCTTCGTGCCGCAGGGCCCTCCATCCAGGCACACCTGCTGAGACAAGGTAACGTTTATCACTGACACCTTTGCAGGACAGAAATAAAATGGCAGGCAGGGTCAGCAGTAAGGAGCATACTGCGCCTGTCATATTGCAAACATATCCATTTGGTTCAGCTCTACTCTTGTGGTTGCCAGGCTACTGCCTAATATATGGTGACTGAGTGTGCGTCAGGAAAACAGAAGTAAGATGTTGACTTTAGGATAAGTACCTCTTCAAATTAAACAGCACCATCACATTGCATTCAAAATAACATTTTCAAAGGTCAACTTTAAATGGCCCCCATTTGGCCAAAAAATCCCTGTGTTCTTCAACTCACTAAATCATCAAATTTGCATACCAGTTACGTTAGTTAGTGGCATTTAATTATTTATGTTTTAATTACACAGAATGAAGGGGATAATATCACTATACGGTAGTTTTGTGGTGTGTGTGCCCCTGTCATCTGAGCACTCGGATGTGTCCTTATTAAAGTACACAAAAAGATAATTATGTCCAGCTCTGTCTAAACATTGCCACAGTGCTGCACTAGAGAATCATCGCTGAATTGGACATAGGAGAAGGTCAGCCTCTTATGATTAATGTGTTTGGTCATACACACTCATGAGTGGTAAAGGCATGTCAACTCCTTCTCTTTCCAACTTTGCTCTAGAGTCAAGGGGTCAGTAAAAAATTTTAATGGAAGTGATTTCCGCAAGAATCAGACTTATTATGTGCAGCCTGATCTCCTATGGACACCAGACTTTAGAGCAGGGCAGTTGACATGAAGCTAAGGAAGACAAGCCCACATGTGGGAATTATGAGGCTGACATATAGAGATCTATATAAGCTACAGACACACTGTCTTAATATTCTATCTTTAGATACATACCTCTTCTGCATGAATGCCATATTTAATGGAGGGAGTTCAAAATGGCAAAAAGGGAAGCTGTGGTTCTACATCTGCATGACCCATTCCCACCGGGTCTCCCACGAAACACCCATCACCTGGAAAGGCCTTGTTGAATAGAGTTGCTGATGTCATTAGAGAGGAGGTATTGATTGACCAAAGGGCAGCAAAGGCCAATGCAATTAAGAGACAAGAAAACATATAGCGTTAAAGCCTGTGTAAATAAAGGGACTCTCCAGTAGGGTTGGACAAAGGCCAGTCCAGGGCCCATTCAGGAGTTCCTTGTTCCCTCATTGGTCTTAGGTCTTCTCCAAGGACTGAGGGTCTGGGTGGGCGGCCTGGGGGAGGTGTTAAAGTGGAGAGAAGTTCACAAGAGAGTGTGGGTGTCCAGAGGGATAAGGACACACAGTGTTGCTAGGCTGGCTCTAAGAGGTTGACAAGAGCTTAGCCCTTCCTATGTCCGGAACTGTCAGGTGATCACGGTTGATGTGCATCTCAAGGAGAGAGCTATTGAGAGGAAGAAGCTCTGTTTTTATAGACCTCGAACACATTTGCTTTGCTGTCCCTTTTACACGCTCTCTTTGGCCTCCTTCCCCCTCCCCTATCCAATTATTTTTACCGTTAATTAAATGATCCATATTACAATAACTGTCTCGATAGACCCCATTCATATTTTTTTCAGTCACAGATCACATACAAAATATTGGATTTTAATGGAGAATTTATTATGAGGGGGAAAAACTAACATTTTGGGAACACTGCCTTCCTTTGTCGACCATTAAACCCACCAAACTATAAAGAAACTTGAGCCTAAGAAGCACAATAATTCTTCCAAAAGTCTTCCAAAAACGTTATACGGTTATACGGTAATAAGGTAAAAACGGTCTTGTATTCTTTCATACCTTCCTCAAGTTTCAGTTTTACAACTTCATTCATATATATATATATATATTCAATTAAAAAATACGAAGTCAAGCTTATGTCTGAGTCACACAGGCTTAACAGTTTTAGGACACAGTCAAGCCTCTGCTAAACAGTAATAAATTGATCTGCATGTCATAGCAGCATGCTAGCATGCTCATATCATCATTATTAACTAGCTGAAGCCTGGTAAGTCCTCTCATTGAACATTGGTTTAAATTTATTTGCAATGTACTGGAATTATCAAAGCTGTGCAGCTGAGTTTGCAAGGAATGTCAGTAGCTTATAAGACATTTGAACATGAATGTAAGCAGCATATTGGAAAATCTTGAATAACTTTCTTAAATGTAATGGCAGAAGCCTCTATGGGATCCATTGTATGGGCAATCCAGTCAAGTCCAATGTTGCCTTATCTGAAGCTGTGCAACTAAAAACATATAGTATCATAACGGGTCAGTCAAATAGGACACTACATGGAATTTTTCTGAATGGTAACTTGAAATATTTTCATGCGACGATCTTTGTGTCCTTCCCATTTTTAAAGACTGAACTTTAAAAATGGGATTTGAAAGCACATGTCAGAACTATCGGAACTATACTTTATAATAGTAGGCTACTAAATGCAAAATGGATTTGTAAGAGAGGCATGTTTAAAAAAGAGCTCAGATTAATACAAATTGCACAGCTCCTTTAGTCCTCCTTCATGAACAAACAGAGCTGCAAGTTCACCTACTGTGATGTATCCTCTCACCATTTATATCCTGTCAGTACCTGCATGCAGTCCTTCAGGAGTCAGTATGAACACAATCCAGTTATAATTGATCTTGTTCATGATTTTGTTTATTTATTTATTTGTGTTAATCAAGTGATTCATTGCCTTCAAATGGCTTCAGTTATTCAAATTAGTCATCTAGAAAAAGATATTGACAGAAGAATGGATATTAACTTCCCTCTTGGTTTTACCTAGACTCATTCTGATAGGGTTTAGACGTGTCTTTATGCCTTCGTTAGGGCAAGGAAGGGCCATCGTTTTCTCTCCTTTGCAGATAAAAAAGGGGATTCTTTGAATTTCCAGTTGTCCTTTAATCCCTTTGGATATATCACATTTGCAGTACTTCATAAATCAAGTAAACAAGATCACCTGGACCATGCTTTAAATAGTTATAGAATGAATCAAGCCCACTGTTGAACCCTTCTTTGGGAAAGCACTAGTTTTATTAGAATAGTGTGTACAGCATGGGGGGGGCATTGTATCTTGTGAGTTCAATATGTCTCTCTGAGTGAAAAGAACCCCACAGATATAACACATTCTGTATCATGCAACCTGTGCAGAAACTAAAGTCCTTGACCACGGTTTTAAAAGGTTCAGCACTTGATTGTGGTTTTTCTCTACATTCAGACACCTGAATATAAGCCACTACCTTTTTCTAAATGATATGGACAGCGTCAAATGTGTAATTTTACTGCAGCAATTCAAGTATGTATCAAAACTGATGAATACTTGTGAAGCTGACAGCATATTGATGGGAAAAATCATTTATTTTGATAATAAGCTGTTTTATTGCTGATGATTTAGCTCTGACATGTTGACAGTGTTATGGGTTCAGTTTTTTTAAATCCAGTTCAAACAGCAATATGAACAATGTGCCTTCAGTGAACAAGCTGCTAATGTATGCTTTGGAAAAAATCTTATACGTATCCTACAAAAAAGTTTGCAGTGATGGAGAGACAAACTGCACAGCTGCGCAATGCAAAGAGATGGGCAGTGATTAGATTATGTGTGGGTGGGTGCCTATGGAGACATAGGGGCAATATTCCAAGATGTCTTTCTACAATAAATATATTTTTAATTTGTGCTCTTTTATTAACCAGCAAAATCACTTCAAAATGAATAGCACATTATTAAGTCTTCTAGTGGCTCTTACTGTTCTTTATCATGAGTTTGTATCACAGTGCAATTCATCTCCAGCCATTCTTCACACTAAATATGTTTTATATGAGCCATCATTTATCATGGCCTGTCAGCTCTTAACTGTATCATTATTCAGTCTAGAGTTATAAATTGGAATCATTAAACAGTTTTTCATATAATCTGATGCAATAACTGCTCCCCCTTTATTGGCTTGTGAAAAGAAAATAGTAAATACAATTGTCTGTCAAGATCTTTGGAGATAGCCGCCTCTCCGGGTGAAAGGAAATTAGGCCAGCCGAGGAGACAGGATCAATGTCAGCAGATTTGTTCGACTTTCATCGTGGAGGGGACGGGCCTCAAGCAGATGAAGGATGGAGAGAAAAGGAAAGTGACACCGTCTAACCCGATGAGGAATGTGGGCTATTGCTGTCAATATTTTTTTCATATAGTGTCACATCAATCAGAAGGGCCTTTTCAACTTCCAGTTCTGCAGCTCTGCAGGGACATTTGTAATGGAGCTATTTCATTTCTTGGACTAAATGTATGGCGTCTGCGTCATTTGTCTGAGACGTTTTCATGAGAGGAACTGTGCGGTGATTAACAATGACAATGTGGGGTCAAATGTTTCATCTCTTATATCATATTCTAATCAGAAGAGGACCTTGGCAGCATGAACTACCTCTGTTGCAGCTATATACCAAGTTAAATAAATGTTGCAGTCAAAAATGGTTTGACACAAACATAATAATTTTTCTTTTAAAGCATAGAAAAATATTTTTTAACTAAAAAGTGAAAATTAACGCAGTTACAAAATTGAATGATCACAGTTCATTTTTAAGAGATTCAGAATATTCCTGCTGCTTTGAGGTGAAGTCTTTTCTCATTTCAAAGAAAGAAGGGACATCCTGGATACACTGGTTAAAGACTGCCACCTGCTGGTAAACTCACAGACTTTGTTCCCTGCTGTAAGCTTGAGGACATTTTTGACTTTAGGAGTGAGAAAATTGCACAAGGATGTTTGAGTATGACCTACAAAATTTGAATATTTCAGAAATCATTTTACATAAAAGACTAAAAAGACACAGAAGGTGAGTGAAGGGCACTTATTAAAAGAGATTTACATCCTCAGAAAAAGCCAATCTTCTTTTCCATGAGTCTCTGCTGCCATCTACTGGTTGAAATTTTTGGATGATATGTCAAATTAGATTACACCAACCAGTACAGTAAAAGTGATGATGACCATTTCTGTTTCTTCTACTATAAAATGTTTATAATTAACTATTCTTTGCCAAGAAACTCTTACACAGCCCAGGTGTCTGCATAATCTCTTATAATGGCTATTCTATTACAAGAAACTAATATGCAACTTCCCTCTGGAGCCAGATGGTGGTGTGTTTGTACCAGGTACCACAAAGATACAGGAGCAGGGAGTACAGTAAAGGGTTATAACTATGCTGAAACTAACTGAAGCTCTGACAACGTTAAAGTGTGAACTTCTAATTAACTTCAGAGATACAGAGAAAAAAAATAAATTATTTCAGGACAGACATGAAAGGAGTTTTACTTTTATGTGAATGTATTGTAAATGTATGACAAAACCATGACATGTGTTGAACCTTTGGAGATAAAAATTTTCATGATAATGATTCACATTTTCTTGGTAAGATGTTATTTATTTATTTTTTTTTTACCGGAGAAGAGTCCAAGTTTACCTAAAAGAAAATTCCACTGTTTCGCTGAATGTTCAGAACTCCATTTCAAGGCTATTTATTTACTGCCAAAAGCCCATATTTCCACCTGCATGTTGGATGTGTTTACATGTAAATTCACTTAAAGGGAATAAATTCATTCCAAGGTCTCTGTTCTGTCACTCTGGCTATGAAGCTAACTTTCCCCCTTACAACAACCCCCATCCCCTCTTTCACTCTTTATGTCTTTCTTATACTTCACCATCTGTCTATCTGAGTCATGCAAAGATGTGGGAACTTTCTGGAAAATGAAAGTAAATTGCTTGGGCTGGGTCGGAAAAATGAGCTAATGCTCATACGAATCGGATTCCAGCCTTTTGCATATAAATACAATCTAATCTGACAAAGTGCAATTTTACTGTCATGAAAAAATAAAAATATATCGCATGATAAATTGTGGTTCTTCAATGTTGGTTTTCATGTTTTGGATACTCTTCATGACAGCAAGAGGGTGTAAACATGCCAAATGAAAACCACTTCATAAAAAAATCCTGAAAGGCCAGTGTTTGACTCTGTTGTTAAATTTGTTTGACAATAATTTCTGAGAGATACTGTATTATTAACAAATCTGCTTTTTAGAATCTTAGGTGGGTGTGGAGCTCAAGGAGGTTTTAAAGCAAGATTTGTAGAAAAGTTGGAAGACAAAGAAGATTTTATTGACATTTTTAATCTTGTATGAATGAGCAGCTACTGTGTTTAAATATCTAAATCAAGGTCAAACTTTCATATTCAGATCAGAAGGAAATGCTTTATAAAAACATGGGCTAAGTATTTAGTCAACACTTTTCTCATTATACTTACATCAGTGAAACTATAACACTATAGGTTCTGTTGAACCTATAATCTCATCACTTCCTGGATGAAATGAACAACCAACTACGTGTCCTAAGTCACCCGTAACCCACGCCTCGTAAGACAGACTGATTCTGCCAGCGTGTCATCACCTTGCACCATCTTGTTGATGCTATCGCAGCTATTTGCGTCCTACCTGAGAACTTGATATGACCTAGAGTGCTTCGAAGTGAGGAAAAAAAGTGGCAGGAATGTCTTCATATATGAAAATTTAGGGCACAGTTCAAAGGGCTTTCAGGTTTCACAACTGGCTCTCCTTTCACAGAGCACATTAAAAGTTATAGGCCAGCATGCGTAGAGCTGCCAGACATATGGAAAGTTAGTCCTATTCCACTGTGTACTTAATCTGTGACGGTAGTTTACAAGTCATGAGATTCAAGTTATCACAAATAAGTCTACGGAGCACTGGTTTAATAAAACTATTCTGTCTTTAAGACATTTATTTGCCACTCAGCTAGAAAAATTGATGTCTTCTTTCCTTCAGTGTGTATGAAGAAACAGAAAGGAAAACTATTAAAATTTGCCTTTCAGACCTGCCCTCCTCGACTTGCTTCCACTTGTCTTGGTTCCATCACATGAAAAAAGGAAGGGTAAAAAAATTGATAGATGGCTGAGAATGGCTCAGGATGAATCATCTGAAGACAAGAAGACAATGGCAAGCCCATTTTCAGCTTCAGCTTAAACATTTCAGCTCAAGAATGCTAAGAACATTTCACTTGGCCTTGTCAAATAGTCTCAGAAGAATGACTATCATTTTCAGAAGGTCCCCTCTTAGCTGATAGGTCATCAGGTGCAACAACTTATTTCTCTCACTGTTAACACTTGATGCAACTAAGTAAAATTAAGATCCAGCGTCAAGGTGCATAATATTTTTCCAAATTTCAGGGTCATATTAGTCCATAGAATTGACTCAATATGAATGAGATTTCCGCTTATGATTACATGTGTTTTCTGGTGTAGACAGCTAAACAATTCCTTTTAAAAATCTGACTCTGAAATAAAAAATCTAAATAAATGAGAAGATAAAATGAGAAGAGATAAATTTAAATAATAGTCACAAAATATTTTCTCTATCAAATTTTTGGGGATAAACTTAAAAGGTGAATAGGCTTTTTATTTAAAAGAAAAAGAAAAAAGAGGCACAACAATAGGTGTCTGTGTTACTTTGCATCTCTGCAGACAGTTTTGGGAGCAAATGACTGAAATCTGATGCACACCTCAACCTTTGTTATGGATCTATAAGTCTAAAGTGATAGTTACTATTATAGATACAGCTCATACTGGAGATGTAATTGGACATGTTGACTGTATATGGGTAAAGGTAGCTACGTAACCTAGGATTACTGAATGTTGATGGAGGAATTAGATTAGCGTCTGCCATCTACATTTTGACCATTTTATAACAACTATGATAGAATTTCAGGCTTGTGCAAGCAAAGATAATGACCATATCCAAGCACCAGGGATGAACTGAATTTTCAAGATAATTTAACATGAGGAAAAATGTTAGTTTTTATAAATCTATGCAAATTACAAACAAATGAAAATTCTGGATCTTCCTTTAAAAGATAAGGCACACTGATGATAAATTAAACAAAACAAACCACCTAAGAGAAAGCGGAAGTGTTGTTAAGACAAAACACATCAAAACACATTTTAACTCTTCTCATGCTGATGCTTGCTATGGACCCTTTGGCATCATATTAATCCTGACGCAGTTTTGTTAGGGTGAGTTAATAATTTCTTTTTGCATCTTACTCTTTCATTTTCCTTTTATAAACATTTGGTTGAGTGCTCAAAGTGCCCTGTGACAGACTGGCAACCTGTCCAGGATATACTCTGCCACTCTTTCCGAAGTGACTTATAATTCAGTTTTTACCAGCAGTGCCATCACTGGAGGTAAGGAGGGTTAGGTGTCTTGCCCAAGGACATGACAGGTAACTGAGGTGGAAGCAGGATTTGACAACCAGCCCTCACATTACTGAATGACCCCTACTACCACCTGAGCCACTGCCCCCTGTAGTTGCTGGGAAATAAATGAATGAATGAATGAATGAATGAATGAATGAATGAATGAATGAATGAATGAATGAATGAATGAATGAATGAATGAATGAATGAATGAATGA